>JAWPHD010009204.1:0-106385 GCA_037043455.1 Cyrtodaria siliqua
GGGGGGTGTTCTTAGGTTGCAGACATAACATTTTGTAAATGTGTCTTTTTGTTTCATTTCTTTTAACTCCAATACTTACACTTGGATCACCATTAGAATATTATGGCAGATTATTATGCAAATGTATTGCTAGTTAAGTCCAGAGTGTTTTTTTTATTAATTGGTTTACGGGAGATTTTGATAAAAATGAGATAAAATTTTGATAAACTTTATTTTTAAAACATTATCGACAGCAAATGAGGGGGGGGGCGGGGGGGGGGGGGGAATAAAAAATAAAAATCGCGATTTCAAATTTTATTTTATTTGGGTTTTCAAAATTTAGGAGCAGCGTTCCCGTAAACAAATTAATAAAAAAACTCTGGCCTAACTGTATAAGCCACAGTAGGCACAACCTGGTGTTTTCATTCAGTTTTTCATTTGGCGAATTCGACGAGGACTTTTTGTTGAGCACGACAGCTTCGTTGGGCATATTTTTGTTCGACTTGTAGTATGACGTCACACCGTTGAGTACGAAACTCAACGCTGGTGGACCTCTGAAAAGTCGCCAGTCGAATACGCCTAATAGGCATAGAAATAATTGATCCAAAAGTCATTTCTTATGCAAGAATCTGAATACAAATGAGCTGCATCTTGCGAAAAGGGGTCTTCATGCATCTGCGTAGTGTTGTCCTGGATCAGCATGTGCAGTCCACACATGCTAATCCTGGACGACACTTTACGCAGAGGCGCTAATATCCTTTTTACGAAGATGCGGTTCAATTATATGACATGAACATTCACGCAGTTTGATCTGAATCTACAGTGTGTGTAAATGACGTATCAAACCTTCCGAGAAGCTACTGGCTACCGTGTAGATACAGATCAGACTGAATGAACGTGTAGGCTTTTGGTGATTTTCTGTTTCTAGAAGGTCTACTCTTAGTATACATATATATACTGGAAGCGGAAAGTGTCGTAACAAATTAGCCTGTGCGGACTGCACAGGCTGATCAGGGACGATACTCTACGCAAAGGCATTTATACACCTTTTCGCAAGATGCAGCTCAAATGTACTTGTATTGTTAGTGATTGTCGCTATTTTTATGCCCCCGTATCGATAGATCGGGGGCATATTGTTTTTGGTCCGTCTGCGCTGTATCTGCGTGTCTGCATGTCTGTCCTGAACTTTAACATTGCCTGTAACCTTTGATCCATTCAGATACAGGCTTCAGATTTGGTATACATATTCTATTAGTCAATGGCGTTCACATGGCAGCATGCTAAAAGACCATGACCTTCACCATGACCTTGAAAATGACATTGAAATCTTCATTTTGATAAATCATTGTAACTTCTGATCCATTTAACCTACATACGCAATAATTCATATACATATTCTACTAGTCAATGACTTTCACATGGCATCATGCAAAATGACATTGACCTTCACCTTGACCTTGAAAATGACATTGAACTCCGTGTGGTTAAAGCTGAAATCGGGGACATAGTGTTTCAAAAACACATTTTGTTGTTTGTTGAAATGTAAAAAAGCTAGACAGAACTAGTCATTTTAATCATCTGCTTATTTGTTAAGTTCCATAGATCTAGATGTTAAATTATTTCCTCCAAATTTTAAAATAAAATACACTAGACAAATGTAAAAGATGTTGATACCCTTTAATTACTCATCTAAACCCTTTCCCTCATTAAAAGCATCTCCTACTTCTCTGCAATAGACATATTTTAAACCATTCTGGGAAAAGGAAAACTTGTTAACCCTTTCCTATACAGACGACTTTTGACGCGTCTGCTGCAGATGCCTTTTAAACACATTGTGGGAAAAGGAGAAATTGCTCATAACGAGCAATTTCTCCCTTTCCCACAATGTTTTCTACTCTGTCAGAAAGTTTAACTCTCATTTGTTCCAGTATTGATTTATTTTCTTCAGACATTTTCAGTTTGGAAGAGTCTAAAAATGGCATATCAGGAAAAGGGTTAATATTGAACAATGTCTAGTTTTACCACTATGCTTTCTTCCCTCTAAAATATTTATTAAGAATGTCAAGTCTTTTCTATTAAATGTTTCATTTTGGCAGTCCAGAAGTTGCAAACAGTTAATAGAAAATACTTTAAAAGCAAGCGGGCTCGACAAAAATTCACTATTTCATTGGGAAAATAATTCATCTTTTGTATTAAAGGGATTATATAATATATACAAGGAAATCTTGGATGGAGCAAAAATGATCATCATACTTGATTTCAGAAAAACGCATGATTGCAAGGCAGACATTGCTTTCTACAAACAACTTGAGCTGATCTTGTAGTCATAAAACAGTTTATTCTGCATGCTCAGTGACAATCTCTGTGCTCTGTGGCCATGACACAAGCAGCGCAAGCAGGACTCAAACTCTGGATGCCCGAGTGCTAATCCAATGCCTTAACCACTCAGCCACAGAGGACCCTCACACAAGTTTTATAACCTCTGGGCCTGATCTCACGGCGTTTCCAAAGAAGCTTATATGAAATGGTGGTATAAGGTTAATATTCTCCAGAGAAGAATGGAAGAACCAGACAAAAAAGACACGTGAAAGTTTAACTGTGAGATTGAATCAAAAACATCGTTGGAAACAATTTATTCTTTTCCCACAATGTTTCCAAGACATCTGCTGTAGAAGAAACCATTTCCAAGATGCAAGAAATCTGCAGCAGACGACTTCGAAAACATGTAGACAAAGTTGAATATATTTATAATTATTTAAATAAAGTTGAAAACATTGTGACAAAAGAAGAAATTGCTCAGAATGTTTTCAAAAGTTGTCTGCTGCTCATGGAAAGGGTGACCTGGGCACTACAGCATCATTCATAATACGATCCCCAAAACCCTGAGCTCTCCAACAAAGCCAACTGCTCCCATTCTCAGTTATTGTGACGGGAGAGGAAAATGGCAGCCTTGTAAGAAGTCTCGGCCACAGAGAATACGGTTGCGAGGTTAAGAGTAATCATGGATTTAGACAATATAGCAGTTTTAGCAATTCACAAAAGCTTGTAAGCTAACCATGTTAAATAAACAAATTAACCATTTCCCAGATACAGACAACTTTTGACATGTCTGTATCAAACGACTTCTGAAAACAGTGTGGGAAAATGGGAAATTGCTTATAAAAAGCAATTTCTCCTGTTCACACTATGTTTTCTATTCAATATTCTACTATTATACTTTCATTTGTCCAGATTTTCTACTTTTTTTCATGAGAGACTTTCAATTTGAAAGAGGCTATACATGACATGTCAGGGAAATGGTTAAGAAAGTGGTGACTTAAGTTAATCGACAATATTCCAAGACTCAGAACTGGCCCAAATCTTTCCTCTGAAAACAGACAACAAGTTTGAATGATTTTGTGGGAAAAGAAGCAACTCATTTTAACTAGCATTTGCTTCTCTTTCCCAAATCTTCCACACCTTTACAATATGCAAGAGCAAAAGCATATTCCAAGTACATCTGTGTTTCTTGCAGGCAGTGGATAGGCTGATAGACAACAGTGAAGGACGACTTAACCCATTACCACATAATTTAACCCATTACCACATAATTTAACCCATTACCCCATACGGAATTTTGTAACGGGTGCAAATTGAAAGCATCAGCAGACGATAATAGTAAATTACGCCAAATGACAGTTTCATTTTGAGATAGAGTAGAAAACATTGTGACAAAAGGAGAAATTGCTCGTTACGAGCAATTTCTTCTTTTGTCACAATGTTTTCTGAAGTTGTCTGCTGCAGATGGAGTAAAATGCGTATTCATGGAGTAAATGGTTAACACATTCCTAGATATGTCATTTACAGGGTCTTCAAAATTGAAAGCATCACAAGAAAAGATTATGAAATCCGAACAAACAAAATTTCAATTGTAAGAATGGTTACTGATTATAAAACAGGGTGGGAAATGGAGAAATTGCTTGTTACAAGCAAATTCTCCTTTCCCCATGTTTTATAAAGTCATCTACTGCAGACATGTTAAATTTTTGTTTGCATCTGGGAAAGGGTAAAGTCTCATGTTAAGAAAATCTGCATGTTTGGATGGTTTTGAAAACCTTGTGGTTAATGGAGCCGTTGCTCATAACATACAAATGTTTTTGTCTCACAATGTTTTAAAGAGTTTTCTGCTGCAGAGGCATAAAAAATGGATATGTGGTAATGGCTAAATTATTACCTAGCTTCATATACAAAACAGTAAAACTAGATTTATTTCATAAGTTGAAAACAACAATACGGCATCAGCGTAACGTATCAACCTGGATCAGCCTGTATGGGCTTCACAGAACATACAAGATGATTCAGACTCACGCTTACTGACTCCGGGGTATTGAGATATAGGGTAGTCCATGAAACAGAAATCTTTTGGCATTGTGGAAAGTAGCTTTAGTATACAACACTTTCCGCTTTTGAGTGAATTTCTGTTTCAAGAAGCTTTACTCCAAGTGTAAATCCATTGGAAGCGGAAAGTGCCGTTCTGGATTAGCCTGTGTGGACTGCACAGGCTGATCCGGGACGACACTTTACGCAGATGCATTAAGACCCCATTTTGCTTGACGCAATTCAAGTCAATTTTTTAGTGTGCCCTAAACAGAGATAAATATGTTGTTTGGTAGTCTCTATAACACCAGCTCTGTTTCCATATCAACACTTAGTTAAAACAAGCTGTAAGCTGATAGCAGAGTAGAGGATTCAAGCAGAGCTCCAGATAATTCTCATGGTATATTCTTTATACTCATCCAAACCCTATGTTCGACGAGACGATTCTAATGAGTACCCACAACATAGGATTTGAATGATGAGAATTATGGGATATTTTATATCGAAACAATAACATTTGACCCCCTTTATCTGGAGCCCGGGGATTGGTTTAGAACAACTCTCCACAAGGTGGCCTCGCGTTATGCTCACACAATCACAAGAAGCGGATAGAAAAAACTACATCGATGAACGGTTAATTAGAGTTGATTAAAATGGACTCCTAATTAACAACACTTCTTATTTCCAGTGTTTTGTTCTCTGTTCACATCAATCCCACCACTTTGTTGTGAGTCTCTACCAGGAGTCTGAAACACAAGGCAAAACTCACATTTAACCCTTTCCATAATACAAGAAATCTGCAGCAGACGACTTTGAAAACATCTACGTAAAATAACAAAAAACACTATGAATAACTGTTTTAATATTTAATTAAAGATGAAAACATTGTGACAAAAGGAGAAATTGCTCATTATGAGCAATTTCTTCTTTTATCACGCTATTATCAAAACTCGTCATTTTTTAATGACACTTTAGTTTCCCACATATTTATGATTCATTTATATGTGAATGACATGTATGCGTCTCCTCAAATGTTGAAAGAGCCTAACAGCTTCATCAACAGTGTTTGGTGGAAGAAGGCTATCTTCCGCCATAACGTCTATACACACGTTATACATAACAGGTGCGCAGAAACTGGACTCGACCACGACAAGTATCTATGTCATCCCTTGATACAGGCCACAAATAGTCTGTAGTGTTCCATAGTCTAGGAAAACTGTACATCCTGTTTGATTGACCAAATGGAACGTGCTGGTTTCTTGACCTTCTGATTGAATGGTTGTTCCACATTGTTGCTGCCAATGAAAGCTCGGTCTGAAACAAAGTGCTACATAATAATACACGTGGACCGCGAGACGAGAGTTTGGGAGAAAAGTGTTCTTAAATATTTTAGCGCGTTTGTATTGGAAGAAAAAAGTTCGAGGTATAAAGATCACTATTACGTCAACCTTCGCAGTGCGAACATATTTATTGATCATTGTCGCTAGAGAGTGGCTAGTACTGGTAAACACAGGAACACTGGCTAGGTGGTCTGACCGCCATATGACCTAAACAGTGTTGAAAACGGCGTCAAATCCAAACAAACAAACAAATATATTGACCATAATTCAAAAGGTATCCATGTTATGAGCAAACAAACAAACACACGCTCACACACATCCGCACGCACGCATCATTAATGCACAGAATATGTGAGAAAATGAGCATGAGAGACGCAAAATTGAAACACACGTTTTTAATTTTAAACGTACATATGACGTTGTGGTGTTTGATGGTTCGCACTTTTCACGTCTATCAATTAAACCATATTTTAAGCTAATTCACAAATCTGCTTTTATTAGATGGACTGTGATAATTAATATAGTGTTTGTCAGATATCTACTCAACATTTAAGTTAAACGTTTGAAACTGTCCCTTTTTCATTGAGGATAATCCATCCATCATTATATCGTGTTTTCCCGCCTTACATCCGCCTTGCCACGGACATCCACGACTCAAGCCGAACGTCATGGAGACGCAATCGGAACTCTTCGCCAATTTCCGTACTTTCTGTACTGCTAGGGTTCCACTTCAAGCCGAGCTCGAACGACAACAATCCGAGCTGACTCGCCAATCCACGACGCAGTTCCGAAATGCAATCGGAATTATTTATCAATCGGAACTCTTCGCCAATTTCCGTACTCGGGAATAGTGGCTCGGAGAGTAATGGGTGCCGCTCAATGGTTTTTTGCATCAAAATGCAGCATTTGGTTCGGTTTTCGATTGTAGCTCTCCGCAAAATAGTGCTCTTCTATATAATGTTGTATTGATGAAAATATTGCAGATTAGTGAGTGATTTTGATCAATTTCTTGATATTTTATCGCTCTAACCGATAAATTATACTTTTTAACAAATAAATCCCGTAGTTGAAATCAAGACGTTTCGGCCCCAAACAGTTTGTTCGGTCCCAAACAGTTCGTTCCATATAATGACTGACAGTTTGGAAGCATTTGTTGAGTTTTCCAAATATATACTTTAATATTACGGTTGAATTGAAGGGAAAGGAGGAAGAGACATTGTAATTATGATTATATCATGTTATGGGAGTGATTGTTTACCGTGTTGTCAGTCGAGAGTGATATGTCAGCTGCATGCATATATGAACTTGATATTGTATCAGTAAATCAATTAATAAAACTCTAAACAAAGAAAGATATGACTCATGAAGTCCATACTGACGTCCATGGCGTCCATGGTACTTGATATATTGTTAAATTACGCTTATATGGTCTGCAAGTATATATGTTTTCTCCAATCAACAGACATTATGCCAATTTAGGGTACACCTTTGACATGAGGGTTAGTTTATTGCAAGATATAGATCTTATACATATATCATCTAGTGAAAACATTCGAGATATCATATATTTAATATAAACAATATGAAAATAGTTTATTTAACACTATTACTATGTGATCAATGGTTACATCAAATGTATTTATGTTATAAGGGCTTCTTGAAGCATCAAACATTTTTAAAATGTTTAAATTTCAATCGGATGCTCTAGTGTGTTTTACAAAAGATGGTTTACAGGAGGAATAACTTTTATCAATGACATTTTAAACAAAAATGGAAATCTTTATTCATACATAGAATTGAATGAACACTATAATATACAGTCCAATTTTCTTGAATATGAAGGTATTATAACTGCTGTCAGGAATTATTTGGCAAACCTGAATATTGTGCATCTAGCCAGTAACAGCCAAACCCTATTCTTCCACTAATCCTATCCTTAATTCTACAAAATGAGAAAGGCTGTCGAAACATATATGACATCATGATTAGAAATAATGTATATCCCAAAGCATTTGTGTTCCAAACTTTGAATTTGAAAGATTATATGTCTTACCTTATAAAATAACAAAAGATCCTAAGGTTCAATTTAGAATCAACCATAGGATATTTGGAACAAATTACCTTTTATCTAAAATGAATATTATTAATAACGATATGTGCAGCTTTTGCAAAAATACACCTGAAACTATCCAACATCTGTTTTGGAACTGTGGAACAGTAAAAGAATTCTGATCAAAACTTCAAACTTATCTTACAGAAAAATGCAATACAGCATTCGTAACTTTAACAGAAACAGATATTTTTATTTGGAAATAGTAAATTTAATACTGTTTTGAGCAAAATCATCATGCAAGCAAAACTTTACATTTATCGAAACAAGATGCAACGTCAAATTCCACAGCTTAACCTTTTTAAAACGTATAATTTATAATATCTTTGTACAAAGTTGAGAAACTAATCGCATATAAAAACTTAAAAATGAATACGTTTGAAACCATGTGCAGTCAATACCTTGCTAGTATAGAGACAATTTACTTTGTTGATTTTTCCAGTATCAAACTGTAGCAAATAAACTTAATGTTTTCATTCTGGGACATGCAAAGCTTAGCTTACTAATTAGAATAACATACCCTTGCTTATATCTTGATCTTCCTTAATCAACCTCCTTGTTTTTTATAGAAAAAATAATAACTTTTGGAAGTTGTGTATATTATTCCTTTAAAACTATCCTAAAACATTGTCCTTTGATTATGGATTTATATACACAGTATGGGTTATTGTTTTTTTCTCTTTCCAAAAACAAAATATGAGAAAAAATCAGTGTAGCATGAAACAATGTTTATTTTTGATACTATAACATTAAAATTATCTGTGTAAAGCAAGTCTGTATGTATTGACAATGTGGGTTTTACACCGGGTTTGAAACAAAAAATATTTTCTTTAGGGCTGGCATGGCGCAGTCGGTAGCGCGGCGAATTTGTAACCGGAGGCCCCAGGTTCAATCCTCCGTGGTGCCACTGAGTTTGTCGGTGTGTTCTTGACCAAGACACTTTCCGTTAGCCTCGTCCGACGGATGGGGACGTAAACCGGGCAGTACCGTGTATCGGTCTATCCTCCGAGCACGTTAAAGAACCATAGGGATCTATTTGATAATAAGAGTAGGGCACGGTTCTCGGATTCCTATGTATCCTTCCCCTCTCTCTGGGGCAGCTCTAAATAACCTAAACTGTGTTGATGAGCCGTTAAAAAACATTCGTTTCAATTCAATTCATACATTTATTATTGTTTTTTCCCCATAACCTAGCACTAGTACTTCATAATAAGACTTTGCATTTTGTATACCGTATTTCAAATTTTTTGTCTCTTTTTTTTTGTCTTTTTATTTTTTAACTTTTTTTTTATTTTGCCTAAATGCGAACAGTAATCAATATGAAAAAATAAAGATCACAATAATGAAGATTAAACGTGAAAAAAGCTACTGTATGATATCTAAAAATGGATATATATTTACATAATTGTTATAAACTTCCATTCTTGGCATTGATCTCAGCTCTCTGAAGCGCCCAGTGAAACGACGGAGCTATTATTTTTCAACATTTCAATTAAAGACACACCCGGTTAAAATGAGATAATAAATATAATAACAGTCGTGAAAGAAAAGAATGTAGTTAGAAGAGTTTATGGATGTGTAAACGTCTTGAAAACTGGTCGACATCACATGTTAGGTTTCATCCTGCGCTAAAACGACCACTCGTTAGTCTCTGGCTACCAAGATTTAAAGGGCAAAAGTCATAGCAAACAGAGAAGAATATGGACAAAAGAGGCAGGGAAGAATTTTGTAAATATATGGTAAACATATTTAAAAAAAGACCTATTATTGTAGCAAAATAACATTGTTTTTCATTTTAAGACCAAAGGGTAATATAATAGGGCCTTAAAGATGATGAATTGAAAAGAGGGCCTCAGGAAAGATACTTTTACTAACTGGGCCACTGTCTTCTAAGAGCATTCAATGCATTACAATATTAGGTAAAATATTTTATAAGAGGCTCATTATTGCAAAACCAAAAGAGGGAAACAGCTTTCAAAGAAGAAAAGAGGGCCTCATGAAAGATTTTATTGCTAAATGGGCCATTGTCTTGTAATAGCTTCTTTCCCTCGTGGTCGTTTCCAGACATGCTGTAACTTATGATATTCGATTGTTTAAATTGAATTTGATTACATTGAATTAAATTCAAAATTTAGAAATACTTAAAAAAATGCTTAATCCAGCTCTTTTTCCAAACAAATTTTTACTCCCACCAGGATTTGAACCTGGGTCTTCTACCCTAAAAGGATAGACGTGTTTACCGATTACACCATAGAAGTGGTACATGTTTGTACTAAGAGCAAATGAACTAAAAAATTAAACTGAAGTTTCTAATTTCACAGCAAAGTAGTTAAACTAGATTAAGCAACAGGGATTCATTTTGAATTCCAAACAATTTGACGAGGGATCAACGAAGTCAGTGTCACCTATTGCAAATACAAGTTAAGGCAAAACTAACTGATGATAACACCATGTTAACCGATAATTTTGATCGGCAACTGGCTACTTATGACAACCCTGACGCCTATTTGTTGTGCTTATAATATAAAGCAAATATAAATATGTGCCTAATAAAAACATAATTTTATATATGCAATTAATATAACATTTAAGCATGAAATGATTTAGATGTGAGTTGGCTGATGGCAGTCATCTGACGGATAGCTGGCAACATCCGTAAGATGAGGGTCATCAACATGAACCTGGTGGTTCAGTAAATCGGTTGGCTGGTTGTTTGAATTATTTACGTCATTTTTAGCACATGTTAGGCCAAATATTATGATAGATATCATCCATGGTGGGGGCACACCACTTTTTCCTGGGTAGAAATAGTAGTGTATACCTTCTGCCCATCTGAAAGGACACGCTTTCTTATTTATTCCAACTCGCAGTGAGAGAGTCGAGGTTTCAAACCATCCAAGCCACGGATGCAGTAAATCGGAATCAACCTTCTCAGCACATTAAACATTTAGGGCACTGCTCCCCGATTCAGATGTAACCTTTCTTAATTTTGTTTGGGCCCAGTAACTTTTAGGTATCGTTATATAAAATGTGTAACCTGTTGCTATCAATACTAAAATAATTTCCTCTGCTTTAACAAGGGCTTGCAACCTTCGACTAGATACGTATCATACGATGTATCTGTAGACAGCATTTAAAAAATTAGTGACTGTCCCGTTCATTTGTTTTGTACAATTTAAACAGAATTAATTTGGTGCATAAACATAGTATATATAAACCATCACGGTCTCTTTCAGCGAAAATCCACGTATATAAATGATGTCACGGTCTCTTTCAGCGTAAATCCACGTATATAAATGACGTCACCATCTCTTTCAGCGTAAATCCACGTAATAAATGACGTCACCGTCTCTTTCAGCGTAAATCCACGTATATAAATGACGTCAACGTTTCTTTCAGCGTAAATCAACATATAAATGATATCACCGTCTCTTCCAGTGTAAATCCACATATAGTAACTTCACTGTTAATTTCAGGTTGAATTTGCATATAATAATTTCACTGTTTAATATTTCCAGGGTAAATTTGCCGCATATATATATTTTAACTTCAGTGTTAATTTCAGGGTAAAAATGTGCATATATAGTAACTTCAGTGTTAATTTCAGGTGAATTCAGGGACTTCTTCGTTAATTTCAGGATAAATTTGCATATATAGTAACTTCACTTATCAATTTTAGAAAAAATAGTCAATAGCAAGACAAAAATGAAAAATATAAGAACGCTTTTAAATGCATGGGTTGACATTTAATAGTTACAGTAAACAGTATCAAAGATAGAATTATGAAATGAATGTTTTACTGCATTTTTTCTCAATTTTAAAAAAAAACACGCTTGTGACGATATGGGTTATGTTCCTAAAATATATAAAAAAATCCACATATATAAATGACGTTGCTGATCCTTCAGTGTAAATCCACATAACAACGTCACTGTCGCTTTCAGCGTAAATCCGCATGTTTAGAATCTTCACTGTCAATTTCCGGATAAATCCATACTTATAAATAATTTCACTGTCTCTTTTTGTGTAAATCCCACTAAATAAACAAATTCAACATCCCTTTTAGTATTAAGTCGCAGTGATAAACCATGTCACTGTCTCTTTAAGCGTAATTCCGTCTGTACAAATGATTTCACCGTCACTGACTTTCGGTGTTAATCCACACATATTACTAATAACTTCACTGTCACTTTCTAGGTTAATCCACATGTATAAATAACTTCTACTTTTTATTTTCAGTTTTAAATCTATGTATTTAAATATATCAATATAACGTTAAGACCTGTTTAAGGAATTTTCACAGACAAGTTAACTATCTGGGTTCCATTAATTACGGGTGGGGTGTTCCTTGTTGTTCCAGGAAGTGTTCCCTTTATTGCGCGTTTCTTTTTCCCATATCCCTGTGCCACTAAAGCAAGTCTCCACTCCTCAAATGACGACTCTACCATGGGTGTCATTAAGAGGCGAGAGGCGGGGATTTCTCCCTGCAACTTTGACTGGTCTACCTGGCTACTATAAATACTTTTACTAGTATTTTATACAAGTATCAATAAAAAATACCTGGCTATTCTGCTCTGGGTGCCGCTTGCTTATACAGGTAATGACACCCCCGCTCTACCCTGCCCTGTATATATTGCGACTACACCGGTAAGATTATAGAACGCAATCTATGGAAATAAGTGTTGACCGATCAGATCATTGATACCATGATCATATTGCCCATGGGCCATGGGCAAGGCGGTCCCGGGTCGTTTCGCACACTTTCCCGTTCGCGCATCGGTTATTTCGCACATCGGTCGTTTCGCACATCATTTTGATAGTCGTTTCGCCCACTAAGTCGTTTCGCCCATCATCTATCAGGTATTGTATTTGATTGTGAATTGTGAATGAGTTTTTATTAACCTGTGAATAATAAATTAAGGGAGAATCATAATGATATTTTTGTTGTTGTTATTGAATGTTGAATGTTTGTTTATACGGTTATATTATTTACACTAATTATATATTATCTGTCAAAAAAAAGTTAAAATTACTCATTTAATGTATTGGCGAAGAACATATATACATAGGCTGGCCTTACCAACAATTTCTACAGATTGTTTATATTTATTTTGCATATACTCTATATTGATAAATTATCTTTATTTATGGGGGAATTGACCCATTCGAATATTTAAGGGTACGCATATGAACTATATATATTTGTAAATTTGAAGATATTTGCGACTTGAATCTGAATTTTGTTTTGTCCTCGTGAGAACAAGATTTTAATAATAGCGTCTCAAATATGGCTATATATGTTTGACATTTTTCATAAAAGTCGCGTTGCACTCAATTGTCAACGTTTTTAGCATCACAGAGTGTTAGTTTAGTCACATACAATTATATGTTATATAACACTGTTAGTCTTGACGAGACCTTTCATCTTATATATAAATTATATCATTTAAATTAGGATGTAAACTATTATTTAAAGAATTTCCTATATCTTTCACTGCTATTCTATCTTTCTCTGCTTTTTACCAAGGAGCAATATAGAGCAAGGAATTTTGAGAAAAAACAATGTTAATGCCATTTATCTTTTATATGGCTGGATAAAAAACTGCACTATTTTAGTATATTTTAGAGAATTTAATTTCCTATCGGAATTTAAAATAAAATTTGCTGGTCATCGGAATATTTGTTTCAGTATACTTCCTTTATTGGCCTCAAACCTCTTTGGAAAATAAAAACATTAACATACGACGTCGACGTTATTTATATTAAAATAATGTATATTGTACATGTTGGTGATATATCAATAATTATTTTTAAATAATCGACTTTCCATAGTATAATAGTGATAGTAACCTGCTAGGCGGAATGTACATGCTATTCAACATAAATTGTTGGTGGGTTTGTAGGGTGTTCCTACATTTAGCTTCGCATGAAGTGAAGCCCAGCACATTATAGTACACATATCGTAATAAGCTTCTCGAAACGAATTGAATTGAATTAGGGTTTTAAGGCGCACCAACACATGAAAAGGTTATATGGCGCCTAATAGGCATGAACATGCCAGGCTGTTCTTCCATGTACATCGAGATAAAATATGGAAAATGGGCCTAGAACCTTCTCACCCTGAACTGCAGAGTTGCTGCAAATTCTATCGTAGAAACTCCATTTACGCTGGAGCCATGTTAATGTTTTTCTGCCACTGCTCTTTTGATGCGAGCGAAATAGCACCTGAAACAATGCAGGGATCATGATGAAGACCTTTAATAAACATGAACAAAAAATGATAAAATGAACATGATTTTGGGGGGATTCTACCCCTCTGCCTACCCCTCCAAAGGGATCTGCAGTGGCCCTATTCTTTGCCCCGTGACCAAACGGGGGCCCCCGGCAACCACACGGGTATCTTCAAACAACTTCAAGTTTTACAACATTATGATAAATAGTTTGGTAACATAGCGAAATGGTGTTGCAAATCCCAAAATAATGTCGAGATCAGCGAGGTACCAAGCTAAATATTATGTTTAAGAAACTAACCGCCAAATAATGGCAAAATTACACTACACAACCGTTTATCAAAACTCTATCCAGGTATTCAGGTCATATAATAATGTATATGTACCAATTAAAGGTATAGGTTTATTCACAGGTTCTTACAATAATTGTGTTATTGAATATGCGTAAATGAAGTATGACTTGGTAACTATTAATTCGGAGGTCCAATTTCGTTGTTTGGTATGGCTGGTTAAAACCATTTATAGTGTGTCTATAGAGTTGGGATTCAAAAATATGTAAGTTGTATATATATATGTCGGTGAAGTACATGAAGAATTTCCGCAAATGAGATTGGGTTTTATTGCTTAAAACATGTTACCAATGTATACATTATTAAACAACGAATAAGCAGCTGAACATTTACAAAAAATGATATTAAAATGCATGATAAAAACAATTTAAGAATTAAATACGTTTGATGCTGTATCCATGAACTTTCAGATATCATCTTGACGTAAGTTGTGGTGTTTTGTTTCAGTAATACAGACATTAGCGGAACAAAAATGTGTGCTCGTAAGATAGAATGATGACTGCAATAACCTTAAACATTCAGAACATATTTGGGGATAATAACTGCAAACATCGGACACATGTACCAACAGACGATACAATAGCTAGCGGCGAGAACGAATAGCGATCTGATGGAGACGACTATTGTGATCTTAACAATAGTGACAATTACCCACGTGCTGATCACGCTCGTCAACCCAGTACAAGTTGTCATTTACAAACTGAAATAAAGATCTTGTCGCTCAATGTGTGTGGGCTACTTGCTAGACTTAGATGCCCTGAATTTATTTCATTAATAAATAGTTATGACATAATAGGGTTACAAAAAACTAAAACAGACATCTCTGATGAAATATTTGTGTCAGGTTATATTGTACATGTATTTAATAGGAAGACACTTTCTCGTTATCGCTCCGGTGGCATCGCTATATTAATAAAAGAAAATCTAGCCCCATATGTTTCCATTGACACAAACAATGACTGCAAGTTGATACAATTTTTCACAATTTCTAAGGACATTTACGGAACAGAGAATAGTATTATGAAAGAGGATCTTATATGTGGTATTATATACATTCCACCTGTAAGTTCAAGATATTCTCATGATGACCCTTTTTTTGAAATCCAAAATGAACTTTTCAGATATTGCCCAGGTAGTAACCATATTTTATTGTTTGGCGATTTTAATGCCAGATGTGGACACCTGACTGATTATACACAATTTGATGATTTTATAGCAGATATGTATGACTTGCATAATATACAAAATGAAGATGCAGATATTTTTCAGAATTTCGAGTTAAATAACATTTCATTAGATAGAAAGTATATTGATAACACAGTAAATATGTATGGTAATCAAATGACAGAGTTTTGTAAAACCAACAACCTGTTTATTTTAAACGGTAGAATTGGTTCGGACTGTTTAAATCCTAAATTAACATGTAGAAAATCAAGTACAGTTGATTATTTTTTATCCACATCATACCTGTTTCAAAATGTTATTGATCTTCAAATTGACGAGTTTTGTAATTTATACTCAGATGTTCATTGTCCTTTAAACATTGTCATCAAAGCTAAATATAACGATGTGAGAGAAAACAAGTCCATAAACAATAACGAACTTCATAAAACTAAATTATGGGACTCTATGAAATCAGACTTATTTATTGAAAAACTAGACATATTAAAAGTTGCTGAAATAGAAAGCAGATTGGATAGTTCAATTCATGAGCAAAGTGTTAGTCAAAATGATATAGACAGTATTGTAACGGATATAGGAACGCTGTTTGAGAACTGTTCGAGAGATAGTTTTGGCGAGGTATTTCATAAAAGTTATTTGAAAGAAACAAGTTTTAAACCCAAAAAGCCATGATTCGACAAAATATGTCAGAAAAACAGAAATATATACCATAAAACAAGAAGGGCTTATAATAAATACAGAACGCCATTTTTTAAGAATTTATTGAAAACTGTTAGTAAAAATTATAAAAATACATTACGCAGGTCTTACAATAATTATAATCAAGCTAAAGTAGAAAAACTTAGATTGCTGAAACATGCAAACCCAAGACAGTATTGGAACCTTTTAAACACGCAATATAAACAATCGGTAGCAAATGCGTCTCTTGATGATTTTTACAATTTTTTTAAATCATTAAATGAGAATGAACACGACAATGAAAATGGACAAAATGCAACACATGATGTAAATATAGACGATAACACTATTAATGAAATAAATAATGAAATTAACGAACCAATCGCTGCAGAAGAAATACTATTTGCTGTTAAAAGCTTAAAAAATAATAAATGCCCAGGCATCGATAATATTTTCAATGAGCAAATAAAGTCGACTATAAATGTTATGTTATTATTGTACGTGAAACTTTTTAATACTATCTTTGACAACGGTTTCATTCCTGAGAGCTGGACTATTGGACTCATAAAGCCCATTTACAAAAGCAAAGGAGACCCTAAGCTTCCTGAAAATTACCGTCCAATATCATTGCTTAGTTGCCTAGGAAAACTTTTTACGAGTATTCTCAATACTAGATTAACTAAATATGCAGAGAAATATTGTATTATACATGAAACACAAGCTGGTTTTCGAAAGAATTTTTCTACTGTTGACAATTTATTTATTCTCAAATGTTTAATAGACATTGTACAATCAGACAAAAAGAAGTTATTCTGTTGTTTTATAGACTTTAAACAAGCATTTGACTCTGTTTGGAGAATTGGTCTTTGGCAGAAATTAAGAAATGAAAACATAAATGGAAAATGCTTTAAAGTTATACATAACTTGTATAATAATATAAAATCAAAAGTTGTAACGAATGAGGGGAATTCTCCCTATTTTAACTGTCATGTCGGCGTAAGACAAGGTGAAAATCTTTCCCCATTTTTATTTAGTTTATTTTTGAATGACCTTGAAGTCTATCTTAACAGTAGAGGGGTAGATGGCATTAATAGAGACATTGTTATAGATAAAACCCAGATATTTTTAAAATTGTTTATACTTTTATATGCAGACGATACCGTGATTTTTAGTGATAACGAACACGGACTTCAAACTGCCCTTGATATATTTAAAGATTATTGCGACACGTGGAAGCTTAATATTAATGTAAACAAAACAAAAATACTAATTTTCAGTAAGGGGCGAAGATTACGAAATACTGTATATAAAATAGGAAACGAAAACGTAGAAATTGTTGATGAATATAAATATTTAGGTATATACTTTTCTAGAAGTGGTTCTTTTAATAGTGCAAAAAAATATATTTCAGAACAAGCTAATAAAGCCATGTTCTCTTTGCTGAGAAAGATTAAATCATTATCACTTCCGTATGATATACAAATTGACCTTTTTGAAAAAACTATAAAACCTATACTTTTGTAAGCTAGTGAAGTGTGGGGTAGTGGAAAAATAGATATAATAGAAAGAGTACAGCTAAAATTTTACAAGTATATCTTTAATATGAAAAAGACTACTCCATCATACATGATTTATGGAGAACTTGGCATTACCCCGTTATATATTGATATTAATAAGAGGACAGTTGCCTACTGGACAAGATTAATAGAAAATATCAGTAGTGACAGTACAACGAAACTCTCTTCAAAATTATATATTTTGATAAGAGAACTACATTATTCGGATCTCGTCAAGTCTACCTGGATAGAAAATATTAAACACATGTTATGCACGTCTGGCTTTTCCGGAATTTGGTACAGCCAGGACTTTTTAAATGGAAAGTGGTTCGTTAAATCGTTCAGCCAAAAACTTAAAGATATCTTCATCCAAAATTGGCATTCCGAGCTTGGTCGTACTTCGGACACAAACATCTACAAATTTTTGAAAACTAGTTTTAAACAAAGTTTTTATATTAATGCATTAACAGTTTTAAACTGTAAGAAGCTTATAGCATTTTTAACAAGAAATCACAGGTTACCAATAGAGGTCGGAAGATGGAGGAATATCCCAACATCTGACAGAAAATGCACCCAATGTAATGATCTTGGGGATGAGTTTCATTTTGTTTTAGTATGCCCGTTATTTCATAATGATAGAAAAAAGTATATTAACAAATATTTTTACTCACGACCAAACATGCCGAAATTCATAGAATTGTTCACAAATGAAAATAAATGTAATATAAATAAACTGAGTGTATTCTGTAGTAAAATAACAGATTATTTTAAAGGGATAAACTGATAATTTCTGGTATATGTATTTAAATAATAAAAAAAGACTCTGAGTGTAAATATATGTGTAAATATATGTACCAATACAACCTTTTTATTTGTGATAAAAAATATATATTTGATAATTAGTATACCGATAATAGAACACAGTCTTTAGTGTATTTCGTTAAGTTTCGATCCTATTTCAACTAAAGGCTGCGCTCAATGTCTTGTCGTATACTATTTATATTATTGAGCGTCGTAGACACAGCTTTCAATATTCGGAAAGGTGTTTCAGGCGATTTGTTCAATGTCTACAAGTATGAGCACTAGTTAAGGTTTTGTTGTTGTTGTTTATTCAACTACTATTAAATTGTTGTCTTTACATAACATGTAATCACTATTGTATTATTACATATATAATTTTACAACATTAGCCATTAACAGTTATATATAGGTAAATGTCTATATATAAATATCTAAGTACATAAAAACAGACTTAATAAAACTGTTAAATCTATATAAATTATGATACCAAACAGATGACTTTCTGTAAAATAAGTAACTGAACTGTTAAAAAATTGAATAAATGTAAAAATTAATATAGTTAAAAGTGAATGTAATTTTTTTTGACTTATGTACTATTTTTCTCAACTATCATTAATAATATGTAAATAGGCGTTTCCTATTAGTTCCGTCATTGTGTTATGTATTTATACATGTATGTTATTGCTGTAATTTGCTTTATCTGTTCACTGATTTGTGAAATTAAGCAGTTTGAAATAAAGTAAAGTAAAGATTGCAAGTATGATGTAATTAAATCTTAACTTAATAATATAGAGTTGCGTGACAGATATCATCTGACACAATGATAGGACGCCTTATGAAATACTAAACCATCTGAAATATTTGGGAAATTCCCCTACATCAGTGAAGTAATAAGACTTCACTTATTTCTTCACTGCCTACATCTATCTTCCCAACTGAATGTTACTGTATTACGCTACATGTTCAACAATAAACACGCAACTAAAATATATATTCCCTTCAATATAGCAATGAGACAGAAGAACACAGTAAAATAGCAAATAATTTGAGGATTTGTGAAAAGTGTGTGTGTTAGTAAATGAGCCGACAGATGATTCTTGACCGAGGTATTTTGCATATGCCAGTTTGGTATTTAAATATTTGCATGTACTTACATAAACATATTGTTTAAAAACATTTTCAAATATAAGAAAGTATGGAAAGCCGTTTGGTTTTTAGCGGGGGTCCCAAACGGCTTTCCATAAAGAAAGACAATTTAACAACACTGCTTAAAATCAAAATAATCATCTTTGACAAAACATGTGTATTACACAGGTTGTTTCCGGTTAGTTCCAACGAGGAGGTGTAACAAGGATTTCATCTATTTCATTGCTGACGTTTTCAAATTCTTGCGTAATGTTTACAGTACATTTCAACATTTCAAAATATACATTTTTTTTCTCTTTTTTTTTGTGCGTGTCTCTTTCTTTTCATTTTTTTTGGTGCAATTGTGCACATCTTTTGACACATCTTTTTATATATAAGTATTTTGTTGTTTGTTTTCGTGGTGCGTTTGTGCACATGATGTCATCTTTGGACACTTTTTTTATATATATTTTTTTATTTTCATTTAATATACAGGAAGATGAGAGATATTACATACGGGACAGATGAGAGATATTACATACGGGACAGATGAGAGATATTACATAAAGCACAGATGAGAGATATTACATACAGGACAGATGAGAGATATTACATACAGGATAGATGAGAGATATTACATACAGGACAGATGAGAGATATTACATACAGGACAAATTAGAGATATTACAAACAGGACAGATGAGAGATATTACATACAGGACAGATGAGAGATATTACATACAGGACAAATAAGAGAAATGAACGACAAACAGTATTTATCAGAAAATATATGTGCAAAATATTTAGAAAATAAATGAGTAAACATTTTAATAAAGAAACACGCAGCAAAATCGTTTTATTAAAAATTCGCGCGTCCCGTTAGTTGTTCTATAGAACTTGCATTTGTTCAATCTTAAATATTAAAAGTAAAAACAATACATTGTTATTTAATTATTTGCAAGCACATTTAAAGTAAAAATGGTCCTAGATTAATACGTTGACATGCTAAGTTGAATGCCTGATAAAATCTTCAAGATGTGTCCCTTTAACATGTAATACATCTATATTTTCTCTAGACTTGAATGCTGTTTGATACTGTAGATATATTTGAAATACGGGTAAAGGTAATAGGGAATATAAACAATAAACACAACTGTATTCTAATTATTTGTAATTATTTTTTAATTCAAAGTGAATGACAAACAGTAATTATTAATTATGAAAGTTTATGCTTTTTCCTTCGAGAGGCTTGCATGTAGTCATCATAAATAAAAATGATTGATTTTATAACAAATAAAGATTTAATACTGCAAAAATAATTATTTGATTCATTCAAAGTGTTTTAATGTTTTTTTACATAGAAAACGCAAGTTCATATATTCTTCTAAACACGAAATTCAATACTTGATACATTAAAAATTATTTCTAATCCTAAAATACAATAGTTCTAACTCCAAATAAGTATTTGCATAAGTAATTATTCATCACTACATATATATATATATAAGGTGGGCGAAACGACTAACTATATGATGGGCGAAACGACTATCCGCGAAACAACCGATGTGCGAAACGACCCGTCACCGGCAAGGCATGTGCTCGCACTTTATTTAGTTTTAGATGAAGAAAATCTTATACATTAAGAAGCGCCCACGTTTAACGGGAATCACCATATTGTTTACCTTAGTATGAATACATTATTCTATCAGGAATCTCTATGAATACTCCCTGATAAAACAATTAAATATGTACCGCATTTTCGGAACTTGTCAGCAGTCGCCATTTTGTTTATCTTATAATTGAAGAGGTCGCTACTGCAGAGTTGTCGTTTCTTGAAAATAGTTCAAAATGGCGTCGAGTACTCTCCGAGTCGGAATCCCGAGTGACGGAATCCAACGAGGCAGTTCCGATTGGTACTCTCCGAGTCGGAATCCCGAGTGACGGAATCCAACGAGGCAGTTCCGATTGGTACTCTCCGAGTCGGAATCCCGAGTGACGGAATCCAACGAGGCAGTTCCGATTGTACTCTCCGAGTCGGAATCCCGAGTGACGGAATCCAACGAGGCAGTTCCGATTGGTCGTATTGCTTACTTGGTGAATTTCCGTGACTAACGAACGTCTTCCGAAATAACACGATAACACAATGGGCCAATGATGGATGGATTACCGTAAAAAAATATTGGTTCAGGCGAACTTGCCTGAATTTGTATTGTCTGTACAGTTGTCAAATAGAAAATAGTAAATGAAATATTTGAACTGATTATGAAAAATCAAATTATTATAAAAGCATTTTAAATAGAACCAGAAACATGACAAATGCTTATTGAACAGTGTAGTTTTCTTACTTCTTATACACGCGGCCATAAAATACAAGAATTGAAAAGATCATATTTACTTGTAGTAAAGCCATGAAGCAAAATTGCACAAGGCACTTGTCTGAGTCGCTCCCTGAAAAGTCTCCTGCATTTTGGAGGGTTTTGAATGTGTCCATTTAATACTGAATATGTTGGCGTCGAAGGTAGCCCCACCAGCTCTCAATCTGCTGATTAAGTGTGCTTGAGCCTGAGATGTAAGCATTTTCATCAGCCCTCAAATGCCTTTGTATTTCTCTCACTACTACATTCTCTGTTCCAAAATCCCCTCGAATTATCCTAGGAGTGCCACCGTACTCATTTAACACTTCCAGCAAATACCCAGCGACAATTATTGGATTGTTGTTTGTATGGTATACATTTAGCCATATAACTTCCTAGAAAACCCACAGATACATCCATGTATGCACAGTCCGTAAGGTTTCAGTTTGTCGTATCCGTCGAGATGCCAAATGAAGTTTGGTCCAGCTGCAAAATAATTCCGTCGTTGAAATCTTCTAGCAGTCCGCGCTTCCACTCCTGTTAATAAATAATACCAATCCAATTACTATGAGAAAATTAGAACATTTAGGTTTTTGGATATACATTTTGAAAAAAAAATCCTACACTAGATTTTTGTATCCCTGTTATAAAAATAAAAATAAAATCACGGATCTTAGAATAACTAGACACCGATGCCCCCAATACCGCCTTGTCAGAAACAGAGAAATTTGACTATGTCAAGGGCCATAACTCTGGTGTTACTGGTGCGATATAAAAATTAAAACCCAGGTGCACAACAACTCATCCAAATAAACAATTTTGTGAATTTTGGTGACTGTATGCCAGTTAGTAAAGGAGCAGCGCGTGCCACAAATTTGCCATATAAAATGCCTTCATTTTGACTATGTCAAGGGCCATAACTCTGATGTTACTGGTGCCATATAAAAATTAAAACCCAGGTGCACAACAACTCATCCCAATAAACATTTTTCTGAATTTTGGTGACTGTAGGTCGAATAATAAAGGTGCAGCGCGCGACACAACAATTTCGGGGCGTACGGACGGACGAACGTACGTACGGACGGACGGACGTACGGACAGACAAGAGCAAATCTATATGCCCCCAAATTTTTGGGGACATAAAAATATACACTTTTTGTTTGATTTCAAATGACATGTATACGTTCTCCGGATTCTCACCTGAACGAACCGGCCACCGTAAAAAACACCACTACTACTACTACTACCACTACAACTACCACCACTACCACTGTATGAAGTAATCAAAGGCATTCTTGTGGGTAGTGTAAGTACATACTCGTATCAGAAGCTAATATGAATTTCAGTATACGTTTTGTAAGGGCAGGTGTGTTTGCTTTACTTTGTCAGGTTGAACTTACCCCGAGGGTCGCATATACGAAGGATGGTAGCAACATCGTTGACCCGTACCCGTAAACCATTGGCTATGCAACGTTCGCATAAACGAAGGATGGTAGCAACATCGTTGACCCGTACCCGTAAACCATTGGCTATGCAACGTTGACGCATGACTCGGTATCCATGGAGCGGTCCAGAATGTTCAAGTTCGTTGCTAATAAAGTCAACCACAGTACGAGAGTCACTATAGATTCTTCGTCGCAACATCAATCCGCGTAACAGTCTATGTAAATGTCTGAGTGATATGTTTATATCATGCTGGTCGCGTAAAAGGAACCGAATTTCTTCATACGTTAACCCTGCATTAAAGTATAATACAACAAAATCGTCTCTGCTATCAGCCATTTTCAAACAGCATCCTTGTATGTAAAGTGTATTCTGATTGGCTGATTGGCTTACGAGTTAGTAAGTCGTGCTCACGACTTAGTTATCTCGTGAGCACGACTTAGTATCTCGTGCTCACGACTTAGTATCTCGTGAGCACGACTTAGTATCTCGTGCGCACGAGTTAGTAAGTCGTGCTCACGACTTAGTTATCTCGTGCGCACGACTTAGTATCTCGTGAGCACGACTTAGTATCTCGTGCGCACGAGTTAGTAAGTCGTGCTCACGACTTAGTTATCTCGTGCGCACGACTTAGTATCTCGTGAGCACGACTTAGTATCTCGTGCGCACGAGTTAGTAAGTCGTGCTCACGACTTAGTATCTCGTGCGCACGACTTAGTATCTCGTGAGCACGACTAAGTATCTCGTGAGCACGACTTAGTATCTCGTGCGCACGAGATAAATAAAAACATACACATGTCACCTCTATGCCACCGTACAGTCCTGCGTTCGCACTTAGTTTAATTATGATAACAGCATATTTACACTTCTGTTTTAACTTTTAAAATAGTATAGATTAGTATATACGTCGAAGAATCGATCAAACGTTTGCGCTAACCCCTGAAATAGAAATGAAATAGAACATATGATATAATAGACTTTCTAGTATACTCATGGTATTGGTCAGGTGTACGTTTTGCACCTTGCCATTGGAATAATGAATCGCAATAAACCTTCCTTTCCATTGTAAATAGTGTTACCTATATGTGTACATGCATTGTTGCATGCTTATTATTGATTTGGCTTTGAATAAAGTTAAACATAGTATAGATGTAAACATGTTTACAATGTATATGTAAATTATTGATGCAAATTCATTTATGATGATGTGGACTGTTTTCATTGGACTATTTTATGCAAATTCATTTATGATGAAATTTTGACTATTCGTATTGGATGGTTTTAGTGGGAAAGCCTTCAGGAACTATCTGTGGCAGTATATAAACACACTCTGGGAGTTGAGCTGAGATCAATTTCAGTATTCTTCAATAAAGTTAATTTAGATTTGAATGCTTTTAGAAAATATAATTGTGTGAGGATTAATACATATTGTGCTCATTCACAATAACAGTGAATTTGGATATTTGGAATAAACCAGAAATATAGGAAATTAATTTAGACTGAACAGCTGCTGAAGAGAGACTTACTGTTTTGGATTAAAGAGACACTTACTGTTTTGAATTAAAGGAAAATTGGATAATTTAAAAAAAAAAATGGATATTAAAGAAAACTGGATTTGTGTATTCTGTAAGTGAATAAATAAATAATACATCAATTGTACTCTCTTAAATCGTATAATTTTACAATGCTCATACCAAAACTGTCCTGTTTACGAGTATTATATACCATGTGTGTGATGCGCACGGAGCAGAACACCGACGTTTGTGACGTCGCGTGCAGACTTTCACGTTGATGCAGCTCTGATGTTTATCTTTTTCTTCCCCCATCTATGCATTCGTCTGGAACTGACTTTTTTCATGTTCAACTTCAAGTCCTTTTTTTAATATTCTATGAACAACAGCATTTCCCACATCTAAAATAGGATGCACATTTTCACTATGTGGTTGGGTTTATGATAAAAAGAAGATTGATTGGTTAGTAATGCTGCCTTGTTTGTTAGAGAATATACACTGGCGGGGATATCTTTATTCATACGGTCCCGTTTTATCGGGATGACAATAGGGTAAGAGTAAGTTTTGGTAACCCCCCGCCCCAATCCCCACCCCTACCCCCAAAACCCGCACCCATGCCCCACAAACGGCCTTTTTTGCCACTGACCGTTCTAAGACGGTAGCCCTATTTTCAACCCTTTTATGTGTGTGATGCCATATCTTGCCTTGTATTCACCTTTGTAATTTGTGTTAGTTTCTGTGCGTGTTTGTGGTTGATTGTGGCACGTGAATGCTACATTTACTCGGCTCGACTATTATATATATTGTTAATGTTTTTGTGTCGGAGTCACGAGGGCTGATAAAAACAAAATATTTCTCAAATCTGACATTTTACATTTAATCTAAAGAGAACAGTAACTAGTGAACTAATGATGCTAAGGTGTTCAATATAGGACGGAATGTCAGGACTTGTGACCATACGCCGCCGGCCATGGAATGCTATGAAAATACCAAACTGAATGTTCCATGTTTACCGTAATATGCATACCATCTTCGTGATGGCTAAAATATCGTGCTATTGAACGTTTTAAATATTCAGTTCTGCGCGGCCCGGGCCTATAGGGTGTGAACGATAGTAAGCATATTTCACTACCATTCAAGAACAGTCTCAATCAAACTGAGACTGAAATAAAAAATTTATATCGTGTTAAAGGATTTCCGAATTTTCTCCTTTCATACACGTTTTCTATGTTTACGAGTCGTTTTAATTGAACCAATCGAATAACGTGTTACGCTCTACTTGCATTCGAATACATACTATGTGTTTCTGTTTTAACGAGGCGGTTGTAGACAATCAAATAGCATTCTACTTTGGCTTCCTCCTAAATGTTACAGGACGGCATGCACTGTGTAATATGAAATATTAAAATATATATATTAACTGTCACATGATTTTTGTTTTTAGCCCACCGCGTGGAACGACAGAAACGTTGTATATCCCATACGGTGCAGAGTGTAGGACTGAGCTTTTTTCTAGTATGAATAAGGTAACCATTTCGTATTCGCATATATGTTTAAATAATGTATAATATATACTGAAGCCAAAAAGAAACGCAACTCGGGAATTTCCGCTATATATTATATTACTCTCCTTTGCATCGGTTATAAATTACTATGTACTATTTGAAACGAAGTGGTAAATACGTCCGCTGACTAGGAGCGTAATATTATATGTACAATATGCTGCTGTTAATCGAATGGTACTTGGCTACGTAAGACCATTTCTTTCGCAAAAAATACTAAAGTCACGACGGTGTATACATATAGCAATGACTTAATGCCCAACTTCATAGATGACATTAATGATCAACTTTATAGATGACATTAATGCCCAACTTTATAGATGACATTAATGCTCAACTTTGTAGATGACATTAATGCCCAACTCTATAGATGATATTAATGCTCAACTTGATATCATCTTGCAGTCAAGATGATGACGTTAATATTCGTAATGTTCGTGGAGGCTATGATTGCATTTTACAATGCATTTGAAATAGATACTATGTATGTATGAGATTTTACGTCGATTTCAACAATGTTCAGTCATACCACGAGGGTGTCTACTTGTAGCAGTGAGCTCGATGCTTATATCTATAGTACTGCCACACTAGAATACCACGGCGTAGACATATGATATGACCGCAGTGAGCTCGATGCTCATATATATATAGTACTGTCACACTAGAATACCACGGCGTAGACACATGATATGACCGCAGTGAGCTCGTTACTCATATATTTAGTACTGCCACACTAGAATACCACGGCGTAGACACATGATATGACCGCAGTGAGCTCGTTACTCATATATATAGTACTGCCACACCAGAACACTAGAATACCACGGCGTAGACATATGATATGACCGCAGTGAGCTCGATGCTCATATATATAGTACTGCCGCACTAGAATACCACGGCGTAGACATATGATATGACCGCAGTGATCTCGATGCTCATATATATAGTACTGCCACACCAGAATACCACGGCGTAGACACATGATATGACCGCAGTGAGCTCGATGCTCAGATATATAGTACTGCCACACTAGAATACCACGGCGTAGACACATGATATGACCGCAGTGAGCTCGTTACTCATATCTATAGTACTGCCACACTAGAATACCACGGCGTAGACATGTGATATGACCACAGTGAGCTCGATGCTCATATCTATAGTACTGCCACACCAAAATACAACGGCGTAGACACATGATATGACCGCAGTGAGCTCGATGTTCATATCTATAGTACTGCCACACTAGAATACCATGGCATAGACACATGATATGACCGCAGTGAGCTCGATGCTCAGATCTATAGTACTGCCACACTAGAATACCACGGCGTAGACACATGATATGACCGCAGTGAGCTCGATGCTCATATATATAGTACTGCCACTTTAGAATACCACGGCGTGGACACACTAGAATACCACGGATTAGACACATGATATGACCGCAGTGAGCTCGATGCTCATATCTATAGTACTGCCACACTAGAATACCACGGCGTAGACACATGATATGACCGCAGTGAGCTCGATGCTCATATCTTTAGTACTGCCACACTAGAATACCACGGCGTAGACACATGATATGACCGCAGTGAGCTCGATGCTCATTTCTTTAGTACTGCCACACTAGAATACCACGGCGTAGACACATGATATGACCGCAGTGAACTCGATGCTCAGATCTTTAGTACTGCCACACTAGAATACCACGGCGTAGACACACGATATGACCGCAGTGAGCTCGATACTCATATCTATAGTACTGCCACACTAGAATACCACGGCGTAGACATATGATATGACCGCAGTGAGCTCGATGTTCTTATCTATAGTACTGCCACATTAGAACACCACGGCGTAGACACATGATATGACCGCAGTGAGCTCGATGTTTATATCTATAATACTGCCACACTAGAATACCACGGCGTAGACATATGCTATAAGACTGCCACACTAGCATAACACGGCGTAGACACGTGATATGACCGCAGTGAGCTCGTTGGTCTTATCTATAGTACTGCCACACTAGAATATCACGGCGTAGACACATGATATGACCGCAGTCAGCTCGATGCTCATATCTATAGTACTGCCACAATAGAACACCACGGCGTAGACACATGATATGACCGCAGTGAGCTCGATGTTCATAATTATAATACTGCCACACTAGAATACCACGGCGTAGACACATGATATAACACTGCCACACTAGACTAGAATACCACGGCGTAGACAGGTAATATGACCGCAATGAGCTCGATGCTCAGATCTGTAGTACTGCCACACTAGAATACTACGGTGTAGACACGTAATATGACCGTAGTGAGCTCGATGCGCAGATCTATAGTACTGCCACACTAGAATACCACGGCGTAGACACATGATATGACCGCAGTGAGCTCGATGCTCATATCTATAGTACTGCCACACTAGAACACTAGAATACCACGGCGTAGACATATGATATTACCGCATTGAGCTCGATGCGCAGATCTATAGTACTGCCACACTAGAATACCACGGCGTAGACACATGATATGACCGCAGTGAGCTCGATGCTCATATATTTAGTACTGCCACACTAAAATACAACGGCGTAGACACATGATATGACCGCAGTGAGCTCGATGCTCAGATCTATAGTACTGCCACACTAAAATACCACGGCGTAGACGTATGATATGACCGCAGTGAGCTCGATGTTCATATCTATAATACTGCCACACTAGAATACCACGGCGTAGACACATGATATAACACTGCCACACTAGACTAGAATACCACGGCGTAGACAGGTAATATGACCGCAATGAGCTCGATGCTCAGATCTGTAGTACTGCCACACTAGAATACTACGGCGTAGACAAGTAATATGACCGCAGTGAGCTCGATGCGCAGATCTATAGTACTGCCACACTAGAATACCACGGCGTAGACACATGATATGACCGCAGTGAGCTCGATGCTCATATCTATAGTACTGCCACACTAGAACACTAGAATACCACGGCGTAGACATATGATATTACCGCATTGAGCTCGATGCGCAGATCTATAGTACTGCCACACTAGAATACCACGGCGTAGACACATGATATGACCGCAGTGAGCTCGATGCTCATATATTTAGTACTGCCACACTAAAATACAACGGCGTAGACACATGATATGACCGCAGTGAGCTCGATGCTCAGATCTATAGTACTGCCACACTAGAATACCACGGCGTAGACACATGATATGACCGCAGTGAGCTCGATGCTCATATCTATAGTACTGCCACACTAGAACACTAGAATACCACGGCGTAGACATATGATATTACCGCATTGAGCTCGATGCGCAGATCTATAGTACTGCCACACTAGAATACCACGGCGTAGACACATGATATGACCGCAGTGAGCTCGATGCTCATATATTTAGTACTGCCACACTAAAATACAACGGCGTAGACACATGATATGACCGCAGTGAGCTCGATGCTCAGATCTATAGTACTGCCACACTAAAATACCACGGCGTAGACGTATGATATGACCGCAATGAGCTCGATGCTCAGATCTATAGTACTGACACACTAGAATACCACGGCGTAGACACATGATATGACCGCAGTGAGCTCGATGCTCATACCTATAGTACTGCCACACTAGAATCACGGCGTAGACACATGATATGACCGCAGTGAGCTCGATGCTCATATCTATAGTACTGCAACACTAGAATATCACGGCGTAGACACATGATATGACCGCGGTGAGCTCGATGCTCATATCTATAGTACTGCCACACTAGAATATCACGGCGTAGACACATGATATGACCCCGATCAATCACATTATACTGATACTGGGCCGACCAGTCGTAACACTGCCCTTATATGCTGTATGTCAAGCAAGGTAGCTAGCTTATAGTACGGTGTCCTGTTAGGGAGATCTTACCATCGCATCTTACCATCAACCATCGCATCTTACCACCTCATCTTACCATCGACCATCGCATCTTACCATCAACCATCGCATCTTACCACCGACCATCGCATCTTACCATCGCATCTGACCATCGACCATCGCATCGTACCATCGGATCTTACCATCAACCATCGCATCTTACCATCGCGTCTTACCATCGACCATCGCATCTTACCATCAACCATCGCTTCTTACCACCGACCATCGCATCTTACCATCGGATCTTACCATCGACCATCGATCTACCATCGCATCTTACCATCGACCATCGCATCTTACCGCCGACCATCGCATCTTACCATCGCACCTTACCATCGACCATCGCATATTACCATCGCATCTTACTATAGACCATCGCATCTTACCATCGACCTAGGTCGATGGTGAGATGCGATGGTAAGATGGCCCTGAGGTAAAAAATAAGTTTAGATTTATATACCAAAATCGAAATAAAGCACATGTTTCCGTCCGTTTATTTATCATGAAAGTTTCGATCACTATAACCAATTATCACGAACAGGATTTCGGAAACAGGATATAATTATTAATCAAGATATAGATAAGATAAACGTTTAGTGTACGCAGAGCTACGGATATATCAATAAATATAATATATACAGGTCCTTATTTTATTCAGGTCCTTATTTACTTCACATAAAAGCAATCTTCAATATCGGTACATTATCAATCGTTGTCAAAACATGTCATGCTTAAAACTGAAAACATTGACCAGGAAATGCAACAAAATGCAGGAAATCAAAACAAATTCCGGACTGGAGAGGGTGGTGAATGCCACCGGAACCCAAAATAAGAAATATGCCTCTGTTAAATGATAGGGCTGGCTATGGGCTTGATATAAACTAATATTATAGGTTATTGAATTTGTATGGCTAAATATTACTTGGAACGAGTTGTTTTGGCAAAGGACGACGAGCTTGGAACGAGTTGTTTTGGCAAAGGACGACGAGCTTGCGAGTCGTCCTGCGCCAAAACAACGAGTTCCAAGTAATATTTAGCCATACAAATTCAATAACCTTTTTATTGTATATTGTTTTCGATCAATGTTAATTGTATGACTATTACTTTTCATTGTATTTATTTTTATAGCTTTTGATAGAATTCTTATCTTGACATTCAGTTTCATTTTGTGTGGATGATTATTTTGCGCGAAAACGACGTCGACGTCGAATGACGTCATTAAAAAACATCAAGCTATTTTCTAAAGTTTGATTCGATAACGTTAAAAACAGTGGGTGAGTGACCATTTCAATGATTTTATCAATTTCTTCCAGAAAAGGTTGGAAAAAAACACGTATTTTTTTGTTGACACTATAGGAAGGATTCCGTTATTTTATTTGAAAGTAGTTCCTTATTTCTATTTCGCGGCTCTTAGCAAGCACGAGAAAAAGTTCCGGTGCAATATCAATGTGTGCAATATCGTAGAATATTGCACACTTAGCTCAATGCAAACTAAACGGGACAATATGAAAGTATACAATAAGTAAATAATATTTAGTTATCTGATCAAGTAGAGATACTATCTGATAGCGAAACGATATATACCTGAACACATTATAGCACATATATCAATTAAAATATCAAATAAGGATATATTATACATAGAAATGGTGGTTATTCTAAGTGACAGTTTGATCGCGTACACGGCTAACGAAAGTTTCGTGAAAACTGACCGGATTATGTCAAATAAAGCTTAAAACGCGCAAACCTCTACTAATCAACCCCATTCGCGGCTAATGTAAAACTGATCTTTTATGCACTTTCTGAGATTATTCTCAGTCACATTTCCGACATGATCAGGTTGCGTCAACTGAAAAGTTACTTGGGATAATCTCAGAATGCTGGATTAATAGCAGAGGTATGTGTGCCTTATTTGATCAAAGTCCGTTCCGTATTCATGAACAAATGATTAAAACCCTATCCTAAATCGAAGCGTTTGTTTACCTTTTAGCCGTGTACGCGATCGAAAGGTCACGTTGTTTAGCTACCCTGACCTATGACTGTTTAACATTTGATATAGTAACGCAGATGTGTTTATATTGATTACACAGTTAAACAGCTTTCCATACATAAACTAATTAGGAAACAATCAAATACAAAAAGATAACATTAATGAGCATTTGACAATCGAACATATAGTTTACCATAAAACATCAATTAATTAAACATTTATGTTTTACGTAAATATCCAGTTAACTCGGCAATCTTGATGTTTGTAAAACTCGCGGCGTCCCGTAAGTTTGAGGTTATGACCCTAAAAGTTTGCAACTAACTGCATGTTTAGTGGTTAACCCTTTGACAGTTCGCCACTTCGCTTACCGCTTTGATTCTGCGATGACCAGACAGATGATGGATTCTATGATGACTTCGACCTAATCCTGAAAGGACGGCATTGTTTGAAGTTAGTGTTCTTGGGCAAGACACTTTCCCTTAGCCTCGTCCGTCGGATGGGGACGTAAACCGGGCGGTCCCGTGTGTCGGTCTATCCTCCGAGCACGTTAAAGAACCATATGAATCTATTCGATAAAAAGAGTAGGGCAGGTTCCCGGATTCCTATTTATCCTTCCCCTCTCTCTGGGGCGGCTCTAAATAACCTATACTGTGTTGATGAACCGTTAAACAACATTCAATTCAATAGTCTCAAATCGTGTTTTGTCGTGCCCTAAATGGCTAATTTTCTTGTTGGTCTGGCTACTGTCAAGTCATTGAATACTTGCTTTGTGGCTGGATAAAGCCTAGTTTTCATTTCTTTTAAGGATAAGGCCTAGTTTTCATTTCTTTATTTACACTGTCCCGTTTTATTGGGATGACATAATAATAAGAGTGAGGGTTGATGCACCTTAAAACCTGGTTTAAACCCCCCATACTACTACTTCAAGATTGCCGTGTGTTCCTTCGAAATTAAAATATGTTCAGCACATGTTAACATATAAGCTATATATATTATACATATGAGCTATATATATTCTATAATACAAAGTACTGATATGTAAATTGTTTAATATATTTGGTTGTCATCTACTAGCAATTACAGGTTTATATAGTTCACTTAATCCTTAACCCGCTAAGCGCGACTATACTAGCCTTTGCGTCCATTGTAAACCCAGATCAGCCTGTGAGCGAGTAACTCGCAGTCTGGTCAGGGTTTACAATGTCCGGCTGCTGATCTGAGTCATTTCCCCCAAAATACCCCTGTGTCACATAAAGGTAATGGTCTCAATTCAAAAAAAGAACAGTCCATTATATATATATATTAAGGGTTGGACATTCTTAAAGCTACACAGTCCCTATTGTAACTGGTAATAACTCATGAATATGAATGAGTCATGGGTGAAGTCGTTTCAAATCGACGAACACCCCAAAAGTCGGTATATAAGGCAGAAATCGATGCGTAAAATTTCACTTTTTTACTTAGCCTCCTTACAGGTACCATCGATCAATATACGGCTTCAGAATGTATGTGATAAAAAAAATAATTGCCCGAAACGGGATTTGAACCACTGCCTTGCACTAATTTTTGAAGGATGTACGCTGAACCACTAGACCACGGATGTTTATTGATATGTTATAGCATTTTTAACACTAAATAGCCATTACGTAATAACTAGCACAAATTTATCAAGCGCTAAATAACAGGTTGTTATGGTTGTTTTGAGGAGAAGTATTAGTTTCATATTGATAACATACAGTTTTACACCAGGCAATGTTAATTTACACGTGCGACAAGATGGACTATAAATACATTGATCCATATTAAGTTGCGTTCAAATCTGTTAAAGTTATTTTGCCTCATACTGGTAGTTAGTAGTATACTATTTTCTCAAATAGCGTTATAGTTCAGTGGTCAGAAGGTCTTGTGTTCCAGCCCCGAAAGAGGCTAACTTGTTTTTTCTGTAAAAAATAATGTTACCTGTGTATAGGTACGATGTGCACTGGTCGATGTCTATACAATACATGATTTCCTGCAGTAGTATAAGGTTTTATTTTTCCTCGCCGTTGGCAACTAGGCCTTTTGGCGAGGTTTTCAATAGTAGTTTATTTATAATAATCTTCCTGCTCTATATTTCCTCGCTTAAATACCCGATTTCGACATGACCTGATGAACATGAAGTTACAAATAAGGACACGTTTACAAAGAAGAATTCGATCGATACAGAGACTGTGTAGCTTTAAGGAAAAAAGAATCGCTACTTTTTTAAGGTCAATATATATGACGTTGTTTGTTTTTTCCGAATAATCTAAGAAAGAACAGTCCATTATATATATATATATATATATGTAGCGGGTTAAGGGTTAACCGTATCCATATCGTATCCATGTCGTTTAACCAGATACACTCAAGTGATATGAAAACGCAACACGGGAATTTCCGCTATATATTGTATGTACAATATGCTGCTTTTAATCGAATGGTACATGGCTACGTAAGACCTTTCCTTTCGGAAAAAATACTAAAACAACAAATAATACAGCAAATAGTATTCCTGCAATGTTTCATTATTCACAGAGTACGCGTTTGGCTCAATCATGTGAGCAAACTTAGGATGCAAAATTTTGAAAACTATTTACGTTAATTACAGTACTGAACTAGCTCAATTTTTCGAAGAGCAACTTCAACATTGATGAAGTTCTTGTTACAAAGTGTAGTGTGATTAAAACGTCTACAACATCACAGTTGTGTCCTTTCTCTAGTTAACTGCAACTTTTTTTTAAAAAAACATCTTGGGATTTCTTTGGAATATTATGTGCAATTAAGTGTGCAGTATATACAATATATAGCGGAAATTCCCGTGTTGCGTTTTCATATCACTTGAGTGTATTATACTAATATATTAAAAAGAAAGTAGCGACACAGCCAAACAAGCTCTGTTATTGAGAGTTCTGAAAAACTTGGGAAAAGGTGAAAGAATTATCAAAACCGGATGATAAACAAAAACGATATGACTATTTAAAGGTTGTTCTAAAACAAATATGGCAGCCGCCATTTTTAGAACTATGACGTCATAGTTTCATATTACCATATATGGAACATTTAAAACGAAGAAAATCACTGCAAATGAATGATTTTTTTTACTGGTCATATAAAGTATTATTGCCATTAAGTATTACATATTTTTCGTACAGTTGCTGTCATATTTTCCCTATAAATCAGTAAATTTTCATATTTATAAATATTCCATATATGTTATTTTAGAACCGTGATGTCATAGCTCTCAAAATGGCTGCTTCCATATCCGTTTCAACAGAAATTTCAAATGATCATATCTTCTTTGTTTATCATTCGTTCACCCTTATTCAAGTATTTCAGAACTCTCAATAATAAAGATGATTTGGCTGTGTCGCTACATTCCCTTTAACCGTACACTTACGTGCACGAAGATATATATGTATTGAGTTATAGAGTGTTTAACTAGTAAAACTGAGATTGGCTGACAGTCAAAGCCTTTTTTGTTTTATTTGAATAAGTTACACCAATTCATACACTGGATTTATGAAATACAATACCATTCGTCTATGACAGAACAAGACTACTTATTTATTCGTACCACTTCCGGACATTCCATGTCGACCACTTCCGGACATTCCATGTCGACCACTTCTTGTATTTGCCTTAGTCAAGCCATATAATGTAAATTACCGCTAGGAAACGGTCTATAATGTCACTTTCTTCATATGTATTCATGTAGGCTAAGTGTTCGTGACCTCTTTCAGCTCATTCAAAATATATTCACTCAAAAGCTTCACTTATTGATATATGTATACGTCGCAGTTTAAAGTATTCTCGTATTCACAGGTGTCTATGTCTATACTTAAAAATATCATGTTACACTTCTTACATTGTTCGGATTCATCGAAGAAGAAACACTCAAGTCACTCATATATATATTGTATTTCAATATGGGGGAAATGTAGTCCATTTTTTCTTCTCTTTATACACAGCTCCTCCAATTCAAAACTTGAAAATGAAACCTGAACTGTTTCGAATCTTTCAATTAAACATTCAAACTATGATCTTCAAGAAAAAATGTAATTTCAAAACTTTTAAAAATGTTCTGTTCGAATGTTATACCTACTTTTACATTGATGTTATGTTGTTATTCCAATCTAATTCAAAAAAAAAAGGAAAAAAAAGCAATATACGCATTCCAATACCCATTTATTTTATTTGTTTAGTTTAAGACAGTATGCATATATGATATGCCTTCCGTCTTTATTTGCTGTTAATAAATCTCCGAATGTCTTGCACCGTGTCTTTCCCTCTTATCATATCAGCGGCCTTCTCGGCAATCATTATTACCGGAGCGTTCGTGTTACCGGACACGATGTTCGGCATCACAGAAGCGTCAACTACCCTTAATCCATTAACGCCCTTAACCCTTAACTCCGAGTCCACGACAGTCGATATATCGTCGACGGGTCCCATTTTACAAGTGGACGTCGGGTGATAAACGGTCGAGGCTGTATGACGTATTATACATTCATAATGCTCATCAGTTTGAAACTTGTAAGATCGACACATTTCTGCATTCAGACGATCCATCGTTGCGCCCGTTTTCTTGAACGCCGAGGTATTGAACAATTTCTCTGCAATTCGTAGCGATTTTATTAATGTTTCGACGTCTTCTTGCTCGCTGAGATAATTCGGGTCAATACTGGGATAATCAAATGGGTCTGAGCTTTTAAGAGTTATCGTTCCACGGCTTTTGGGGTGAAGAAGAATTGGAAACAGGATAAAACCGTCGCGGTGATCTTCATTAAACATATCTTTCAAGAGTGTTTTATTTAACTTCATATCGTTAACGGTTAATGGAATATTGAACATATGAAACTGTATATCTGGGTAGGTATCAGATAGGCCGTCAGATCTGACGAATGCCGAACCTATTAATCCACAACTTGCGAGAGGTCCAGATTTAAAAAGGAGATAGTTAGCAATGCTGGAAATCGATTCTGACTTTAGTGGAGAAATACTTCCAGAAACGTTTATATCAGTAGGAACGAATAACAAAAGGTGATCTTGCATATTTTCTCCAACTGGCAAATCTTCAATAACGGGTATCCCTAAACTCGCCAAATGAGCTTTGGGACCAATACCGGATAGCATCAATATTTGGGGAGACCCTATAGCACCTCCTGATAATATCACTTCCTTTTTAGACTTAACTGTTTCCTTTTTCCCATTTCTAATAAACGATACGCCGGATGCCGTTTTGCCGTCAAACAAAACTCTTGTCACGTGAGAATTCACGGCTACGTGTAAATTTGTTCGATCCATTACCGGGCGCAAAAAAGCGCTGGCAGTATCTGCTCTCTGTCCGTTACGAATAGTCACCTGGCTTGCACCGAATCCGATCTGTGTTTTGCCATTATAGTCTATCTCCTTATATCCAAGCTCCTTTCCTGCACTTACAAACACATTCACCAATGGTCCTGACTCCTTACTGACCCCTAAAGGTCCACCAGAACGATGGTATTTCGAAGCTTTTAGGTCATCTACTAGCACGTCCTCGGATTTTAGAAAATACGGAAGTACGTCGTCATATCCCCATCCTTCACATCCATTATGCGCCCATTCATCATAATCGTGCCTATTCCCGCGTACATAATTCATGTAGTTGTATATACTTGACCCACCTAGAACTTTGCCTCTGGGCCAATAAGCCCTGTTCTCACCTTTCATGCTTGCAAAGGACGAATATCGTTGTGGCTCTGTATAGTATTCCCAGTCCGATATAGATTGTTGTAAAAGTCCGGCAGCTATCGGAATTCTATAGCTATCATTTGTAGTTTCTTCTCCGCCGGCTTCTAGAAGTAGCACTGTCACGTCGACATCTTCAGATAAACGGGCGGCGAGCACTGCCCCAGCTGATCCTGCACCGACGATTATATAGTCATAACTGTTGTCGATTGTGCCAACCACACTTGCCGTTTTCGGTTTCATATATTTGTAGAGAATAAACGACAAAATGCCAAACACAATTGCGCTCTGTAAATATCCCATATTGTTTGGTTTTTTAAATTTTGTTTAAACCACTGCCTTAAGGTTTAATAAAAATTAAATGTTTGTATAAGTAGTCACACTACTTATTAATGTCTTGACTGCTTGATAACTAATATACAAATATGATAAGAGTATATATTAAATACATCGTATAACCTGGTGTATATAATGGGTAAACCAGTATAGAGGTATATATATATATATATATATATATATATATATGTTGATGCGTATCGGGCTTACTGATTCATGCCATTGATAATATACTGAAAGGAAAAAGAAACGCATAATCAATAAATTGCCCATACTGCACTATTATATTCACCATTCCAAATATATCTCAACGTGTTTTTGTACAACAAGGGGCTACAACTAATTACAGAAAGGACAACTCTGTCATGCAGTAGACCTTTTAATCAATATACTTTGGTATACGAAATTCATGAATGTTGAAGTTTCGCTTGAAAAAGGCAAGCCATTTCAGCATTATGTTTAAAGATTGCAACGTTTAAAGCCTAAGTTTGCTCAACTGCTTGAGCCAAATGCGCATTCTGTCGATAATGAAACTTTAAAGTGGTGACCATTGATGTGTTTGGTGCTTTTTAAACCTTCTTTCCGAAAGGACAGGCCTAACGTCGCCCTGTACCATTCGATTAGCAGTAGCATGTTAAACATATAATATATAGCGGAAATACCCATTATGCGTTTCTTCTTCCTTTCAGTATATAACGCTTATATCAAGCAAATATCTCAACAGATACAGCAGAGGTAGTATTTCAAACTCGAGAAGAACTGAAACGCACGGGTTCTGGTTCAAACACCAGAATCGGTATTTTCAATTTATATATGCATGTTTTATATTTTTTATTTAAATTATGTATCTGTCTTGCACCTCTAACCAATGGGCCAATATTTTCTACAGCGTTGTAAGCGTCTTTATGACTAGACCATATACGTATGTTGTGTTATATGTTGACGTTATTTTATACCTGTACACCCCTATAATTGGACATCTGTTTATGTACAGGTCAAGTTCCGATTTATCCTAAACGAGTTATGATTCAAACTATCTTTTTTGTTTAAATACTGCAATACACGTAGCGTTACGGGTATAATGAGGTCAAAAACTAGCATATTACAATAAACTTATGACCTGGCGTATACCCCACTTTTATAATTAAACATATACTGAAAAGAAAAAGAAACGTATAATGGATATTTCCACTATATATTGTATGTTTAATATCCTACTGCTAATCGAATGGTACAGGGCGACATATAGGCTTGTCCTTTCGGAAAGAAGGTTTAAACAGCACCGAACACACCAATGGTTACCCTTTAAAGTTTCATTATCGACAGAATGCGTATTTGGCTCAAGCAGGTGAGCAAACATAGGCTTTAAAACGTTGCAATCTCTTAACATTAGACACAATACTGAAATGGCTTGACTTTTTCAAGCGAAACTTCAACATTTATGACTTTCGTGTAACAAAGTATACTTTGATTAAAAGTTCTACTACATGACAAAGTTGTCCTTTCTGTAATTAGTTGTAGCCCCGTTTTGTACAAAACACGTTAAGATATATCTGGAATATTACATGGAGTTAGGTGTATATAATAGTGTGGTATAGGCACTTTTTGATTATGCGTTTCTTTTTCTTTTCAGTATATATAGCAGTTAAGCAATTTATCATTACTGTAAACATAACCTCACATACATCATTTATATTTTATAGTAGTTAAAGCTACACACTCCCTATTTAATAATGTAAATACACCAATACAACACATAGGTATTGAATCTTTGCTTTGCAATATAGGGTGTCCACTTGTGTGTGGTTTTATTTTAACGGTCCATACCTGACTTGATGGACACGATTTGGGAGTGGCTAAATCGGTTATCGCTCTGTGAAGTCAAAGACTGACGGCAGGGCGGTATATAAACTCCTCCCTGCAGTATATAAATAAAGAGACCCACTCGCCTTGTCTCAAAGTGCACTCATGTTTTAAGAAACAACAACAATTTCTTTACATAAGCTTTTAAAGTATCAGATAAGCTGTTTGGATATGTTTTCCTATATACTTCAATGTTATAGTGTGACCCCCGGGACAGCACCAAATTTGATTCCAGGCTTGATTCAAGGGACACCATTTAATGAATGAATGTTGTTTAACGGCTCATCAACACAGTATAGGTTATTTAGAGCCACCCCAGAGAGAGGGGAAGGATACATAGGAATCCGGGAACCTGCCCTACTCCTATTATCGAATAGATTCCTATGGTTCTTTAACGTGCTCGGAGGATAGATCGATACACGGGACCGCCCGGTTTACGTCCCCATCAGACGGACGAGGCAAAGGGAAAGTGTCTTGCCCAAGAACACACCGACGGAACTCAGTGGCACCACGGAGGATGGATACCATTTAAATTATTTGGTACAGGACAATACTTAAGCTACATGTAGCTTATTAGACCTCTAGCTCTTGTAGTTTCAGAGAAGATGTTTATAGACGTTCCTACATAACTCTATGTAAATATGTGACCGGGCGAAATTTGACCATAAGATCACCATTTGAACAAAATAAATTGTTAGAGATCGATACTCTTATGCTAAATGCATCGTATTAGACCTCTAGCTCTTGTAGTGTCAGAAAAAGAATATTTTTTATGGACTTTCCTATATAACTCTTTGTAAAACTTTGATCCCAGAACTGGGCCATAGTTGGACACAGAGTCACGATTTAAACAAAATTGGTAGAGAACCATAAGCTTATACAATATGCAAAATAGTAGACCTCTGGCTCTTGTTATTTTTAGAGAAGAGATTTTAAAGATGTTTCTATATGACTCTATGTAAATATATGACGCCTGTGGCGGAGCCAGATATGACACCAGGGTCAACATTTTAACAAACTTGCTAGTGTACCATAAACTTATGCTTCATGCATAATATGGGACCTCTAGCTCTTACAGTTTTAGAGAAAATTATTTAGTTTTAAAGATTTCCTACATAACTCTATGAAAAATGTTTACCCACGGGGCTGGGCCATATTTGACCCTGGGGTCACAATTTTATAAATACTTGGTAGAGGACCCTAAATGTATAATACATGCAAAATATTAGACCTGTAGCTCTTCTAGTTTCAGCGAAAACGATTTTTTTTTAAAAAAAAAAGAGTTTTGCTAAAAGGGGGAGATAACTCTAATAACATGAATCAGCTACCCTGTTCACACTGCTATCATGGATTTTTTGTTTCTCTACAAGGTACTGAATGACATGGTACTAGTAAGAATTTGTCCCTTGAGATGGTAACAAAAAAGTATATGGCTCACGGTCTATTCGTCTAATGCAACACAATACAATCCTGCACTGTAACTAAAACAGTGTCTCAAACATGATGTAAATGTAATAACCGTAAGTTTAGTCCTTTTATAAATCCGTTTAATTTCCCATATCAAACGACAATTGAATTAATACAAACGAGTTCAGGAACTAAAAACTATAGTTTTGACATTTCAATAATCCATCAAGCACGGGCACCATTTTCTTTCATAAACATATTTGTTATTGATGTAAGCGGTTATTCAGAATGCAGTGTCACCGTGTTGAGAGGATAAAGTACGTAAGAAGGGTTTTCTTGAGGCTTATACGATATGACGAAAGTTAAAAGAAGTTTTGTGTTCGTTTGACATGTGTTAGTCTAGTCCGATTACTATAATGAGTTAACGTATGGTACGTTCGACTCTAAATAATCCGGAGATGGGTTACTTTGGTGTGTTCTTGCTTTTCATTTGTTACCAAAATTTAGATTTAAGATGGCACCTGATGATGATAAGAATCATGTATAGCTTGATTTCAGTTTTTGCTTTTTACGTTATTTTTGTCGAGGTATCAGTATATAACATGATAACCCACGACATACTTATAGCTTGGTCTTCCAATGTAAGCTAAGCCATGTACAACGTACTCAACAATTTTAAAAATAATTTGCAAACATACATGTACTCTCCGGACAAACACATTTAATATGTGTTCCCTAATAGGTACCTCGTTTATCAGGCCCGTTGCCTCGATGTAAATTTTGTTAGCAAATAAGCATACGTATTGATAGAAATGAAATAAATATTATGTAAGATAGCTGTAAAGCTTTCTTTGAAACACGAAGGCTGAAATAAACTTAAAAGCAAAACTTTGTTATTTTTTTTTTTTATATTTCAATATTTTATTTCTTTCAATACATATATGCAAACAAATATATATGGGTAATGACAGTACAACAGTTACATATATATGAATGTTATCATTGATTAACACAAAACAGTTATATTAAAGTGTCATTTTACATACATGTATTCCGAGAAATAAGTAACGAAAATAAAGTAAAGAAAAGAGAGAGAGAGCGAGAGAGCGCGCGCAATTATTACCGAATACTGTCAGTTTTCTGTATTTAATCGTAAAACTTCCCATTTGTTTGAGTGATATTCCAAATTGTCTTTGGAACTGGCTATAATACGCTCTATATGTTCAATTTTGTGTATGTATGAGATAAATCATGTAAAACTAGGAATCGTTTTCGCATTCTTATTCTTGAAAATAAATTACTTTGCAATTATTAAAACACAATTTAAAATATCTGAATAAGATTTATCTTGAATAATACCAACTGAGATCATTTAGAAAGTCAATGCAAAAGGAATACTTTTGCTGTTTAAAAAGTTATGTATTTATGTCCAAAACGCTCTACTAAATGTACATTCCCAAAACAAATGTTCAATTGTTTCAACGTGCATATTGCAAAAATCACAGAGACTTGTGTTACTAATTTTGCTGTTGATGGAGTCTCCAAAACAGTTAGAGGGTATATCAGTTTTGGTAGAGCAAATGTTTTTATTACCGTTATCTTTCCTAGAATAGATAAATTGTGTTTTTTCCATTGATCTAAGCATGTCATAAATTGATCTATTTTTGGATAAAGGTTATATTCTTCACATTTTCCCTTTTCATTTGAAAAAACGATTCCCAGGGTTGTTGCTTTGTCTTTAGTCCATACAAATTGTTTTTCTTCACAGTATTTTTCATTTGAATCTTTTAATGAACCGACACGTACTATTATTGATTTTTTTATGTTTAATTTTAATCCAGACTTTTTGCTAAAATTATCGATTAGGTTTACTAATGTTTCAAACATTTTTTTTACCCATCTAGAATAAATGTAGCATCGTCCGCGAATGCTGTATTTTTTTATTTCATTATTATTAATTTTAATTCCAATTATATCCTTATGTTTCCTTGTAGCAGTGTATAGTAGTTCAATTGCTATTATAAAAAGATATGGCGACAGTGGGCATCCCTGCCTAACTCCTCTATCTATTTTTAAAAAAGCAGACATGTATCCGTTATTTACAACACAACTTTGGGCATCATTATAAAATAGTTTTATTCAATTGATAAAAGAAGGTCCAAAGTTAAAATAGTTTAAACATTTTATAATAAATTCATGGTCGACGCTATCAAATGCATTCTCGAAGTCCGCGAAATATATTAGTCCTGGAGTGTCCTTGTCATTCAAATAATCAATAACCTCAAATATAGTTCTTATGTTTTCTCCAATGTATCTACCTTTCAAAAATCCTGTTTGGCTATTGTCTATGAGTGTAGATAAAACCTTTTTCATGCGGTTTGCAATGCATTTAGTAGCAATTTTATAGTCCACGTTTAATAAACTTATAGGTCTCCAGTGTGTCAATGAAGTTAAACTGTTGTCTTTTTTAGGTAATAACGTGATAACGCCTTGTTTTTGAATAACTGTTAAATTTCCATTTTCAAATGAATAATTTATTGAATTAATATAATAGTGTTTAATGTCATTCCAAAATATTTTATAAAACTCTGTTGTTATTCCATCCGATCCCGGACTTTTGTTAATGTATATGGATGTGGTGGACAAGTGCATATTTGTGTTTGCTTATCATACATTTTAATGGACAAAATACATGTAGCTACCTTTCAATGTCAAATGGCTAATGGTATCCGCGGTGACAGTACAATTTCCAGACACAAGCACATTTTTTTATATTTGGGGATTCAAGACGTACTTTGGGAAAAAATAGTGTTGGGGTGAGTGGTAGGGGGCCAACATATACTCTGACACTCTCCCATCTTACCAGAGTATATTGTCCCCACTCCCCACCCCTGCATCTATGTGACATGTTGCATGCGTAATATTACTTGCATTATTTTTGTATTATAAAATCTTGTTTGTTCGTTAAATTGAAATTTAATTGAAAGTATATGTTCTTAAATTATACAGTATTCAACAATCTAAAGGCGTCCAGGTTCGAATTCTTATATATTTGTTCATGTTATGGAGTACATTGTAGAGAAAGAAAGATTCCATGATAGCAGTGCCAACAGGGTAGCTGTTTCCTCTTATAAGAGTTATCTCCCCCTTTTAAATAAAAATCTCAAGTTTATTCAAAATTCGTTTTCTCTGAAACCATAAGTCCTAAACGTCTAATATTTTGTAAGTGGCATAAGCTTATGGCGAATTACAAAAATAACTTAAAAAGACACTGGATTCATATTTACTTAGAGTTATATAGGGCAATCGTTTAAATACAAACCTTTTCTGGAACTACAAGAGCTTGACGTCTAATATTTTGCATGTTGTATAAGATTATAGTCCTCTACCAAAATTGCTAAAATAGTGACCCTGGGGTCATATTTGGCCAAACCCCTGTGGTCACATATTTACATAGAGTTATATATAAAAAAATACATTTAAAAAACAGTCTACTCTGAAACTACCAGAGCTAGACGTCTAATAGTTTGCATGTAGCATAAGCTTATAGTCCTCTACTAAATTTGGTAACCCTGGGGTCATATTTGGCCTCACCCCAAGGTCCCATATTTACATAGAGTTATATATAAACATCTTTAAAAAAAGAAACTAGACTCTAATATTTTGCATGTACCATAAGCTTATGGTTCTCTACTAAGACTGTTCAAATGGTGACCCTTGACTGCTCTGTGGAACACACTATTACATTGAGTAAAGCCATTAAAGTAAAGCCTTTACAAATCTCCGAATCTACATGAGCTAAGTGACTAATAGTTTGCATGTAGTATAACCTTATGGTCATTAAACTCGTTTGTTCAAATGGTGATAATGGGGTAAATTTTTTAAATAGAGTTATATTAGGAAATTGCTGTAATTGTTTCTTTAACATGTGTGCACTTTGAGGCGAGGCCGTTTGGTCTCTTGTTTATGACGTGCAGTTGTACTCTTTTATAAAATCACGTCAGAGTTAGGTTTAAGAACAGCAGTATTTATCAAGAATGTGACTTTTGATGAGGTATAACATTATAAAGACCTAAATTAATTAAAACAATCAAACTTTATGGACCAATTCGGTATTCACATGAAACGTTGGATAAAATACATTGACTACTGTAGCTTTGTCAGCAGCATTGTCAGCATCTATATACATAACATGATAACAATTGTCCTATGTTAACCACAGCACTCAATCGAAACTACACCGTAGGTTAACACTGTACAACAAACTAAAAAAATCTAATTAAATAGTTAATGAATGGGACGATATACAAACATAAAGCGTGGTGAATACAGCGTAAGCGACCTGGAACGGTCAGTAGGCAATACGGCCTATTGGTTACTTAAATTGATTTTACGTGTACACAACCTCGCTAATAACCCTTCTTGACAAGACAGTGTAAATAAAAATTATATTCCATCAAAAGGAAATCTTTAACATTAAAGTCAATATATATAAAAACACTTAATTAGAAACACCTTAGAATGTATATATAATTTAATGAATAATCAAAGCAGTTACACAAAGAGAAAACAAATCTAATATACGATCAAAAAACCTAAGGACGGAAGTTCATGCACTTAACTCCCTTTCCAGAGTTTAAATAGCTTATATTGATACTTTTGAGTTGTTTGTTTTACAAATGTACAACTTAATTCGCACAAAGTACTATCAAGAACACCATATTAGTATAGTAGAACCGGTATGTCAGACATAGTTTTCTGAGTATTCAAATGTGTACTATCCCGACATCCTGGGTACCGATCCTGATGTGTAAGCGTTTTTTTGTTGTTTCTTTTGATTTTAATTTTATTGTTTTTGTTGTTGTTGTTTTAAATAACTTTAATTTTATATTTTATACCTATTATATATTGTAATTTTAAGTAATACTATTATTTAAACGAGATATGAGTATTACTAATTGTCTTTTATTATCGTAAATACTGCCATTAATTGATATTACCAATCCAAACATAGCAATGGGATTGGCATACACTGAACAAAATTCTTTATATGAAAACATGAAATGTACTGATAAAACACATAACATGAGTCAAAGATCACTTAAAGATATAAAATTCTTAAAATCGGTATGAAATAATAGAACAAAAAAATATAAAAATTTGACCCATTTATCGCAGATTTTCCGTCTATAAAAAAAATGAAATATGGATAATCTTAAATTACCTCCCTTTAAATTGAATATTGTTTGAAATTCAAGTAACAGTATTTCAGCGTTAACATTAAATATTTCGAAAATTTCATTTGCAAACGCATTTGGAGTGGTAATGCTAGTAAAACATGATGTCAAAATAATTTTAACTGGCATATTTTAGAATTGGGAACATCGAAAGCTTCACTAATTCGAAGTACTTAATAAAATCCTATATACCCAGTTGTATAAGTGTTATAACTTATTTCTAAAAAAACACATTGACTTAAAAGTTTTAAAATATGTTCATGCAATCAGAGCCGACGATTTACCCTCGTTATTTTGCAGTTTAACCATATCTTTAATCAAGCTCAAAATACACAAAACAATGAGAATATTATTGACATATTCTTAGGTTGCTACTTAGCAATTTGGTTTAGTGTACGGCTTACATACAGTCCAGACATACTATCGTGCCATTGAAAGTTTATTCTCTTAGTACACTGGCGTTAGAACAACGCTCACATACACACATTTACTGGAAAAGAATGACTGTTGTGAACCCCGGCCTTTTAGATATAACCATATCATTGAAATAATGTAAAGTTTTAGCATTTTAGATGTATGCATTTCGACGCAGTCACCCTCCTTGAGCGCATACAGCACGGTGGACTTGAAATCCGGAAAAACACGGTTCAAACCTCGACGGCGCTACTGAGTTTCGTCGGTGTGTGATTTGGCAAGCCACTTTCCCTCGTGAAGACAGACGTAGCCTCGTACGTCTGATGGGGTCGTTATCTGGGCGGTCCTGTGTATCAGAGTCTATCCTTCTAGTTAAAGAGCTATAGTAATCTATTTGTTATTAAAAGTATGGCAGGTTCCCATATTCCTATATATAAATCTCTCTCTCTCTCTCTCTCTCTCTCTCTCTGGGCCGGGTCTTAATAACATATAATGTGTTGATAATCCGTTAAACAACATCCAGTTCATTCAATTATGTTTCTTTTAAAGTGCATCTTCAGTAACTTCACCCACACAATTAAAGGTAATCGTATACGTATTGTCAAAAACAAAAGCTAAGTAAACAGACGATATTTGCTGTTTTGGGGTGAATAACATATTTTATTTCACCGAGAAGTGTGAAAACTTTATATTATGCGAAGCATGAGTGAAAATATTAAAGTTTGATCACTTCGAGATGAAATAAAATCTGTTATTCACGACAAAATAACAAATTTTCTTTTTATTTTATGCTTTATAATCCACTATTTCACTGCTAAGCATCAAATAAATACTAATACTGAGATCAGTGAGGGACAGTTTAAGGCAATACACATACCCTGTATGATAGTCTTTGTCATTATCGCAACTACCCCCGTCATTGGCAATAAACTTTCTATCTTTTTTAGGTAACTGTCATTCAGTTTACAATATTTCTGCATGCTCAAAAATAGGTTATGAATATAATAAAATGCAAAGAATATGTTAAAAAGGTGCTATTTAACAACTGTACCCATTTTAACAAATAGTTGCCATGGTTAGTAGTTAGTACAGTAGTCTATGTATTAGACTTCAGTTACTTATTCGATGTTTTTCATGCAAGTGCATATAATAGTTTTCAATTTCATCTTTATTGTGATTTATGCGGGTGGGGTTTCTGTTCGATGCGTGTATCATGTTGTCAGGCTCGCTGAACTGAACTTATATATGCAAGCACGGGCATGAACATTGCATAGTTCATACTTTCATTAATAATCTATGAAAACAATCCTTAATTCACAATATAATAACTAAATCATCGTAGAAAAGTTGTGAATTACTGATTCTTACAATTTTATACATATAATGTAAAAAGATACTAACCTTAATGCATAAAAAATGTGTCAATAGTGGGTGTGGTAATATGACTTCCAATTTTAAGCAAAATAGTGATTTTAAGCAGAATGCATTGTTAAAACAAAGCTTATTTATTCTGTATTAAACTAATATGAATTATAAACTTAATTGCATATTTTAAAAGTATATTAACAATTATCAAAAAGTATTAATGTGCAAAAATGAACATCCAAAATTTGATGCCAGGGCTACAATTATATGCCTATTATTGTTCAAACTAAACTGTATAAGCTACCCGTTCCAGATTGCTATCATGGAAATGTCATCTACAGACATTGCTCTTTCCGAAAAATAATGATAGAATTTGCCGCCTGAGTAGGTAGCAATATCGAAAGGGTCCTGGCTCAAGGCCTAAACTAGTTAACCTATTAAATAAAAAAGTTGATGCTTTTTCTTAATTTTTTTAGAAACATAGAAAAACATTGTAACAGTACTCAAAAATACAAATACTCGAAAAATTCATCAAATAATGAGCTGAAGGCTCAAGGTGATCTATTGGGATCACTCTTCGTCCTTCCTCCGTCGTGAGTCGTCGTTAAATTTTGCTTCAAACGACTTCCACTCGGAAACGGCATGGCCAATTTTGACCAAACTTCACACGGATGATCCTTAGGTGAATGCTATTTAGATTTGTTAAAATTAGGTCAGCGCAACATTCAAGATGGCCGCCATTACCATATATAGTCGAAACCTTAAACAACATTTAGTCTTAAGAACCGCTGGACAGATTTCGACAGTTTTTCTTTTAAGATGATCACCAAAGCCCGGACTATCAAGTTTGTTCAAAAGAAGTCCAACAAATATTTCAAAAAATAGTCGTGTCCCGGCCGTCCATAGTGTGTATATTGAGATTTTGCATGTTTTCCATAGACATATAGGAAAAAACTGTTTAAAAAATCTTCTTATCTGAAACCACAAGGCACAGAGCTCTCATGTGTTACATCAGCTTATGGTCGTCTACTCAGTTTGTTCAAATGGTGATCCTGGGGTAAATTTGGCCCCGCCCCGGGGGTCACAGTTTTACATAGAGTTATATAGGATAAAAAAAATTAAAAAAACTTCTCTGAAACTACAAGAGTCAGAGGTTTAATATTTTGCATTTACTATAAGATTATGGTCCTTTAAGTATGTTCAAATGGTGACCCTGGTGTCAAATTTGGCCCCGCCCAAGGAGTCACATGTTTTACACAGACTTGTATAGGGATACACTTAAAAATCACCTTCTTTGAAACTGCAAGAGCCAGAGGTTTAATATAATGCATTTACTATAAGCTTATGGTGCTCTACCAAGCCTGTTCAAATCGTGATCCTGGGGTCACATTTGGCCCCGCCCCAGAGGTCACATGTTTTACAAAGATTTACATAGGGATTTCGTTTGACAAAATCTTCTCAGAAACAGCTTGGTCAATTTCGACCAAACTTCGCATGGATGATCTTTAGGTGAATATTTTTCAAATTTAAATTACTCCTTGTACACTGGGAAGCTAAGGCCGTGGGTTCAAATCCCACACTGGAATTATTTTTTGTATTCTTCATTTTATTATCGTTTGCTTTTTGGATGCGTTTTTTCTTTTGTTTAATTTTTCTAAAGTTTGTATATAAAGATTTTGCATTTTTACAAATACTTATATAGGAAAAATTTAAAAAATCTTCTTCTCTGAAATTACAAGAGCCAGAGGTTTAATGTTTTGAGTTTGCTATTGGCTTAAGGTCCTTTACCACGATTATCCAAATGGTGACCCTTGGGTCACATTTGGCCGCCCCAATGTTTTACATATTTGTATAGGGAAATACTTCAAAAATATTCTTGTGAAACTACAAGAGCCAGAGGTTTAATATTTTGCATTTACTATGAGCTTATGATCCTCTACCAAGCTTGTTCAAATAGTGATCCTGTGGTCACATTTGGCCCCGCCCCAGGGGTCACATGTTTTAGATAGACTTATAAAGGGACAATCATCAAAAAATCGTCTTCCCAGAAACAGCTTGATCAAAATGGATGATCCTTAGATGAATGTTTTTCAAATTTGTTAAAATAAGCTAAAAGTGACATCCAAGATGGCCACCATAGAACAATCTTTGAATTACTTCTTGTACACTTGGCAGCAAGGGCCGTGGGTTCAAATCCCACTAGAGGTAAACCTTTTTTTTTATTCCTCATTTTTATTATTGTTTCATGTTTGGATGCGTTTTTTCTTTTGTTAATTCTTCTGAAGTAAATATTTTGCATGTTTTACATAGACTTATATAGGCAAAACTTAAAAAATCTTCTTTTAAATTGTTAGCATGGAGTTGTGGGTTTAAATCGGTTTCGGGTGTTGTGTTTTGAACTTGTAAAAATGTATTGAAAGGAATTTAATGATGAAACCCCTTGACATAAGAGCCATCTTAGCTTGTAGAGCATCCACAGGCACTCTTGTTCTCTTGTTCTTTATTATTATTAATGATCTCTTTCAAATGTTATATCAAGTTTGCTCATTTGAAATCCCTGGGGTCAAAGATGGCTGCAACCCCTGGGTCCAAAGTTTGTATATAGAGATTTTGCATGTTTTTACATGGACCCATGTACAGTTCGCCACTATGCTTTCCGCTTTAATTGTACGATGACCGGACAGGCTGTGGACCTTATGATGACATCTATCTAAAGCCCAAAAGGACGGTGACGTTTGATGTTTGTCTGCAATCGTGTCTTGTCGTGCCCTCATTGGTGTATTCTCGTGTTGCTCTGGCTTCTGCCAAGTCATTGAGTACCTTTTTTGTGGCTTTCAAGGCTATTGTTTTTTTGTATTTATATATACACGAGCATCTTTGTGTTTTACTTATATTGCCTGTTAATGCTGCCTCGTTGGTTAGAGAATAGTTCATGGCGGGGATTTCTTTATTTACACTGTCCCGTTTTAATGGGATGACAATAGGATAAGTGTGATGATTGGTGCGCCCTAGAACCTGGTGTAAACCCCCTGCAGCCTTTTTTGCCACTGGCCGTTCCAATGCAGTAGCCAAATTGTCAACCCGTTTTGAGTTTGAGACGTCATATGCCTTTATTCCTTATTAACATGTCATTCATGTTTGTCGTTTTGCGTGTTTTGGGGTTTACTGTGTTCCTTGAAAGCTCCATTTTCTGTTCGACTTTTATACTTATTTTTTACATAAGGAAAGACTTATAAATATCTTCAATCAGCATTTGCGAGAGGACATTGAAAATAGCCTCGGGTGATCTATTCAGGGCCACCTTGGCCCTCTTGTTTAAAAAATCCGGGGGAGGAGACCCGGACCTGGACTAGGTTTGCCTCGGTGTTTTTTAAACTCTGGTTACGGGACTGCCGCTTATGTTCTAGATAATCGACATAATTATGCATGTGTTTATCAAATCTGTTTCTTGGATATATACGGATTACAATCTTAAATATAAGGTACTAATTGTATATGTTCATGTGTTTGTGTGTATGTCGTATTCATTACAATACATTGTTGGCTTTTTGTTCAACTATATGTCTTTGAATGTTGCGTCTTTGAAGGTTATTGATTATGTACTGGATGTTTCTATCCGAGCGATTTCACTGTGACTGACCATTTTCCTATATGAAACGTTTTCTTTATATACTCTTAATCCTCGTAAGGCGACCTCGACTAATTTTCGTAATTAATGAAGCAACAGCCATCCCCTACTTTAAAAACGTGCGTTTATAACCTGTGTATATCAAACAAGAAAACATATAATCCAAGCCCAGCAACATTACCTTATGACACACACAGTTTTCGTAAAAAGGGCATGCATTTATAGGGACTGTGTAGCTTTAAGCCATATATCGTTACTGCATACACAATGTTATAGAGTAGATAACATACCCATAATATCCGAGGTAATTACAGCATTAAACCCAATCTTAGATGTTCGAGTGTTATAATATATTCGTAACTAGAGCTGTCGGAAAAAAAGTGCAGCTCGACTATTTCTCTTTTCAGAGAACAACAAAGTATATCAGGCAAATGATCATAAAAATAGCATCTCACTTCAATAGTTAAAGAAATTGCAGAGCTATACCTATGAGCAATATTAACAAAGAATAAAGGGCACATTAAAAAAAAAAATTGAGTGTGGGGTGGGTGGGTGGGTGGGTGGGGATGGTGAAGCGGTGGAAAGGGGGTAATTATTTTGATGGGAAAATGTATGCCTTGGTTACCCTTAAACAATATAAATAAACAAAGAAGGAAATTGAGAACATCTAAAGACAATGTATGGTTTTAAAGGTATTGTTTTGAGTGAGAGTGGGTTGATACAAGATAATGACAGGGCTATGCACAACGTGCCTATGCAGAATATCAACAACACAGATTTGTGGGAGAGGAGCGATGGAATGACATGGTTGGAGGTGAATTGCACCCCTCAACCTCTCTTGATGAATAATGGTGGGGAGTGGGTATTGCGATGAGCAACATGCATCATAGGCATGGCGTAAGAATAAGCAAAACAACACAGATACATGTACATTTAAAACAGATATGGTTGAACTATGCATACGCGATGACTGCATCAGAAGTGTAAACAATAAGGTAAGTAACACCAGAATACAATACGGACCGTAACTTTACCTTTACCAATACTATTGCACCTTTTATAGGCTATTAAAAGTTAAAAGTAGATACAAAAGTCGAACAGGAAATGTAGCATTCAAGGACCACAGTCAACCAAATACACGAACAGAAACAAACAGCAATACAAAGATGAATAAAAGGCCAAATATATGACATCACACATATAAAAGGGTTGACAAGTTGGGCGTTGGGCGCCCAGGAGGCATCCCCTGATTCATTTGATGCTAAATAACGTATGCACTCATCTACATAATAATACAGAAGATACAACTTCAGATCGTCAAGCCCAATATGTGTGGCTTTAAAGTAGAATATCGCGTAAGCCGTTGCTAGGAGGCGTGAGAGGTGTTGCACCCTACATTACCTCTCATGAACAGACTCAATAAAACCGAGTCTGCTACTTTTATCTCTTGTTTGTGTTTGTTGTTTTCAACGGATCGACTTTTCAGTATTTATTATCATTCACACTAGCGTTTGTTTAGTGTTGTGTGGCGGCCGTAAAAAGCTGTCCCGACTACAAATCAGTAGTGTTATTATATTTACTGGTCCTTTGAGATCATCAAGCCCAATCTCTGAATAGTATATATACCTGTAAACCAGGCTTACACACTCTAAATTATATGGGACAATGCACATTTTAAGGGCTAGCAGAATTTGAGTTCCATGGGAGTCCATGGATTACAGAAATCAAACTTGTGTGTTGAAAATGCAGACCAGGGGACACCAGTCTTATATTTCGTTTGTTTGCGATGTCTCGCATTCCCAACCTCTACCTCCATCTAGAAGTCTACTTCTTCACGGGGTCTATAATGTCTAGTATCTTTTTGTCTCAGTTATGCAGAAAGAAAACATAATACCACCTAAGATTCCTGGCTTTTTATTGATAACTGGTGTTTTGGATAACGTAACGTACCTACGAGTGTCTATAATGATGATGTATGTTGACATGTTATAGTGTCATCCAATGCCACTCATTTCAAATTAGTAACATACAGAAGTTTCTGGATGAAGTAAATATGATACTGATATTTACGAGAAACTTCATATTTATTATTGTGCTTCTGTCATTCAATGTTATTTAAGGAGAAATTGACCTATTCGAAAAGTTAAAGGGGGTACATCAGGATTTTTCTAGAAACATCTTTAATTATAAAAATGTTCCATTTCATGATAAAACACTTATATCAATCAAAATATGCTGTTAGAACCATGTTGTTAATGTCTAAACTTTGAATACACCATATAGCTAGGACGGAATCAGACGTAAAATGCTGAAATTAACCATGGTGCGTCACCTAGGATAGCACATATTACTGTGCTGAATCAATTTCTTTGCAAAACAAGGATCATTTTTAGGCTCATTCATTATGTTTTTCTTCATGTAGAATAGAAAATTTTAATATTTGTCAATTTTAAGTCGGACACTTAGACTCCCATGAAAAGCCTGATGTACTCCCTTTAAGGGTACATACTTAAACTATATATGTTTGTAAACTTGATTTTAATTCTTATATTGTTAATTATCCCCATTTAGATGGGGGTGTTCCCTGAGCAACTTCTTATGGGGTCTATGTGTCTCAACTTACTCGTTTTTCTAGAGTTTGTACTCGAGTTGAGGACTGTAATATTCGTAATCTTTGCATAACTAAAAAACTAGTCCATCAGGGCTACTGTTACCATAGAAACAGGGAATATTTTGTTCAGTATGCTTCTTTTAAAGGGACACACGGCAATCTTGATTTTTTAAAAACTCACGGCGTTCCGTTTTTTTTTCTCTTCACTTGCATTTGTTCAATCATTAATAGTAATTGTTAGAATAGTTCAAAGCAAATTATTTTTACAAATTACTGACTTTTTATTAAAGTGCATCAATAATATATTTAAAAAATTGGTGAAATAGTGAAGAAAATTGAAATCTCAATTTTTTATTTAATTATATGCAAGCAGTTTTAAAGTCAAAGTGACGTAGGATAAGTAAATTGAGGAGCAAATTTTAATGTTTGAATAAAACTCAAGATTGCCATGTGTCCCTTTAAAAAAAAACAATACACTAACCAAAACACGTCTCTGTCGACGTCGCGTCATAAATATAATATATAATGACGATTACGCAAACGTTGGAAACAAACATTTATCAATACATTTTATACTAATAAATACTGTTCCCTACTTTCTGCTTCTTATTTTTATTCGTATTCATTTGTCTTCTTTTCGGGAGTTTATATAAAATCTCTAAATTGTATTAATTATGTTAATGCATCAATGTCTGATTCGCTCGAATTGCTGACATAGTACCGCAATAACTTTGGTACATTACATTGACATAGTACCGCATTAACTATGGTTAACTATGACCTTCCTTTAATATCATAATTTATCGTATTTATCAGCACTCTTTTCCCATACCACTCCACATATATTGACATTATTAAACTATATTTACCCCCGCTAATGAACTAAACTAAATAGTTTATGATCTGACTTGATAGAGTATAGGTTGTTAATATATGCAGGTATTCATAACATTATTAATCATACGGATGCGTATATAATAATATCATGACTCGGTAAAAAAGTTTTGGACCAGGGTATATAAAGTCATATAAAAATAAAACTAGTGGACAGAATTAAATTATCTTTTTTTTATTAACCAAGGTCTATCCTACCCGGTTAATTTGGTACCAGAAACATTAAATTCCAAACAAGATTAGATTTTTTAAAAAAGATCGCGAACACACAAAGGGTCTGTTGCAAAGTCCATAAAAACAATAGCAGTTACAGACATTCGAGTAACCAATAAAAAGATTATTTTTTTTTTGCAAACTTTCATTGTTAACGATAATTATTGTTGATTGTTGATCTATTGTGAATTATCAACTGAGATAATAAGGGTTATGGTCGAATGTCATGGTTGAGCGATCATTGTACGGGTTCGAACACTGCCATGGTCCAAAACTTTTTTGACAGAGTATAAAATGATTGAAATATGTTGATTCATACGACACAGTACAATGGTTGTGTTGGTGGTTATAAGGTAAGTATTCAAATTGCTCTAGCGTAGAACAGTTTGTACGCGTATAACAAATCAAATTAGTATACATTCGCGCCATTAATAATGCTATGAATACCTGTATCATACTATATTTAAGAAATAGAACATCGCTTACTGTGAATTATCGTTTAATATATCACGGTTTGTCGTTCAATTGTTTACAATTGATCGACAAACAATTGATATTATAGATAATTCACCGTAAACGATGTTCTATTTCTATTCTAATACCCCTAAAATGTGAAAATAACGCACACATCTGAAATCTTTCGCATTGCTTTGCTTGCTCTCCTAACGTTGCATACGTTACAATGCGGAATGCGCAATGCGCAATGCTTATTCTCCTAACGTTGCAAAAATTACAGTGATATATCGTTCAATATAACGAGATATTTTAAACTAGGCTATATAGTGCGGGTGTATTAGAATTCCGCGGAAACAATAACAATCACAAAAAGGACCAATGTGTCCGGAGGTGACAAATAATATGTTCGTACCAATGTGTCCGGAGGTGACACATAATATGTTCGTACCAATGTGTCCGGAGGTGACAAATACTATTGTCGTACCAATGTGTCCGGAGGTGACAAATAATATGTTCGTAGCAAGTTTATGGGTTGTGTAGGCTGCGTATAATCTCTATGATGTCGGTGAAGTAGATGAAGAATGTACGCAAATGAGTTTGGGTTTGATTGCTTTAAACATGATACAAATATATACATTATTAAACAACGAATAAACAATTGAACATTTACCAAAAACTGATATTAAAATATGGACACATGCTTTATAAAACAATTTAAGAATTAAATATGTTTGATGCTCTCTATCCATCAACTTTCTCATAACAAAATTAAAACATTATAAGGACAAAAATGTGTGATTGTAAGATAACATTATGACAGCAATAACCATTCAGAACATATCTGGGACCCTAATTGCACTCGGTGCATATATCGAATTGAAAGTATGTTGCAATTAAATCTTAACTTAATACTAATAGTATAGAGTTGCCTGACAAAATGAGGCGCCATATGAAATGTTAAACCATGTGAAATATTTGGAAATCTCCAAAATCTTCCCTACCTGCATGTTACGCTACACTTTCAACACAAAACACACAACTAAGATATCTATAACCTACAATATTGCAATGAAACAGAAGAAAACACAATACAATTTGAAATAATTTGAGGATTTGAGGATTTGGGAAACGTGTGTGGGTTAGAAAATGAGACGACTTGACCGAGATATTTTCATATGTTTGGTATTTAAATCTTTGCATGTACTTACATACACATAATGTTTAAAATAGTTCAAGTATAAGAAAGACAATTTAATAACACTGCTTAAAAGCACCGAAATTACTTTTGAGATTGCACAACGTGTAAGTTTGGAACAAGTTTTGTTCACCTGCGAACATATTATTAATTGTAATTTCTTAGCAAACGAATATCACCAATGACAGATAGACTCGATGCGGACACCATGCTGTATTAATGCGTCATGACAACTTTTGGAATTGTTTCTTCGTGTATGGCCTAACATGTGCTAAAATTGACGTAAAACACCATTCAAACAAATAAAAACAAATAAAGGCAACATATCCGTACGTACGGACGGACGAAGAGAGACACGGATCTCCCAATGCCCTCTATCAGTGTGTGAAGTTTCATGCAGTTCCATTTGTAGTTTTTGAGTTATTCTCCGCCCAAGAAGTATAAGTGTAACATTACAAAGGGCAATAACTACAGTTTGAATGAGATATAGTTATGGTATTTGTTCTCTGCACTTTCTCTCAATGCCCTTTATCAATATGTGATTTTGTATTACAATCCCATCAGCAGTTTTTAGTTATGCTCCGGACAACCATTGTAAGTATAAGCTTGCAAAGGGCAATAACTCTAATGAAGATAAAGTTATGGTTCTTGTGTTACCTTATCACTGCTTTCTATCATTAAATGAAGTTTAATTGCAGTCCAGTAAGTAGTTTTTGAGTTAAAGTCCGGACAAGATATCCGGACAGACGGACGGGCGGACAATGATATGCTCTCTTTTTGGGGCGCACAAAATGCGGAAATTGGCGTGGCTCATGTTCTTGACACACTAAGGAATTATTCTGCCAAATGGCATGCTTGTATTACAATGTCAACTGTTTTGCCAATATTTAATTGGCGGAGGATATAACTAAGTAATACTAAGTATGTCACAAGAAGGAAATCAATTGTATAATATTCTTTATAAAATGTTAAAACCTTATAAGCCTACACAGAGAATAAAAACATTATAAAATCATATTTCATCTAATAATATTTTATATATGAGTTACTGCGTTAAAGAAAAGATGATTACTGAAAATGCTAATCGTCAGTATATGGTAGCAAAAAATTGGCGGACCCTATGATGCCGTCTACCTAAAGCCTAACAGGACGGTGACGTTTGATGTTTTTCTGCAGTCTTGCTGTCTTGTCGTGCCCTCAATGGTTTATTCTCTTGTTGCTCTGGCTTCTGCCAAATCATTGAGTACCTTCTTTGTGGCTTACTAGGCTATTGTTTTTTGTATTTATATATATCCGAGCATCTTTGTGTTTTACTTATATTGCCTATTAATGCTGCCTTGTTGATTCGAGAATAGTTCATGGCGGGGATTTCTTTATTTACACTGTCCCGTTTTATTGGGTTGACAGTAGGGTAAGAGTGAGGTTTGGTGCACCCTAGAACCTGGTTTAAACTCCCAGCGGCCTTTTTTGCCACTGACCGTTCCAAGGCGGTAGCCCTATTGTCAACCCTTTTGTGGTTTGATGTCTTATTTGGCCTTTTATTCATCTTTAAATTTGTTCTTTGTTTCTGTGTTTGTTTGTGGTTGACTGTCGTCCTTGAATGCTGCTTTTCCTGTTCGATTTGTATATATATTTTTAAAAGCAATATGTGTATCTTATGGTATCACTAAAACACAATTTGTTACAAGCTCGCAAGGTGAAAACATTGATATCCATAAAGCTTTACTTCCTTTATTGCCTAAAACTTGATTAACAATTCCTGGTTATAAATGCTGCGATCCAGATAATCCACTTGAGAGTGGAGAACTGTCAAATGAATTAGATGCTATTTGTGAAGAGCATGATTATTGTTATGTCGAACATATTAGTACTAAATCAATGTGTGATAAAAACATGCTGACTGGTTTAAAAATAGTAAGTATAAAACAGTTGGAGAAAAAATCTAAAAACTTAATTGTTAATGTGGTTATTAGTACTAAATACAAACTTGGACTTGGAGCATCAAAAAACAAGTAAAGGCGGTGAGATGGACTGATTAAGTCAGTCTATGAACTTCATAAACCTATACAAAGAAAGTTCACTCAACGCCGTGTGATTGTTAATGACATTGATAAAATACGGTCGGCAGATTTAGTTGATATGCAATATTTTTTCAAAGTATAATACAATTATTAAATACTTGCTTACTGTTATTGATGTATTTCAAAAAATTGCTTGGGTTTTGTCAGTTCCAAATAAAACTGGTATAGAAATTACCAACGCTTTTAAAAACATTTAAGCACAGGGAGACAATGTAAATTTCTTTTGGTTGATCAGGGTCTAGAATTTTACAATAAAACATTCAAGCGATTTCTTGATGACAATAATATTGAAATATATCATATTTTTAATTACGTAAAAGCTGTAGTAATTGAATGATTTAATCGAACATAAAAGAAAGAATGTGGAAATATGTTACATCAAACAATACAAATACATATTTAGACGTGTTGCAGGCAATGGTTGATAAGTATAACAATACAAAACATCGTGTTATTAAAATGACACCGATTGAAGTAAGTAAGGAAAAGAATGAAGGAAAGGTGTATTTCAACATGTATGACACGATGAAAAAAAAACATCTTTTATTACCTAAGTTTAAGATAGAAGACAAGGTTAGAACCAGTAAATATAAAAGAACCTTTGAGAAAGAGTATACACCAAATTGGACGGAAGAAATCTTTGGTTTTGCTGAAATTCAACAAATCCTATAACATACAAAATAAAATATTTAAACAATCAAAAGATTGACGTGAGCTTCTACGAATTAGAAAGCAAGAAGTATTTAGAATTGAAATGTTATACGACGTGATTATAAAAAGAAACAAGCGTGAGGTTGAGTGGAAGGGTTATATTCGGTGATGATTTCAATAGTTGTGTTCCGTTAAAGGACATTCAAAATATTAAATAAATATTTAAGGCTTAAAAACAAATATCAGTATTATTAATAATGGTACAAGAAAGTATAGAAAATATTTGGGACCATACGCCATAGAATTGTATGAAAATACCACATTAAAGGTTCCATGATCATCGTCATATGCATACCATCATCGGGATGGCTCAAAATTGTGCACTGTTGACATTTTCAATATTGAGTTTTGCTCAACCCGGAGCTAGAGGGCGTGAACGGTAGCTAGCATTTCCCACTACCTTCCATGAACAGTGTGATGCGGGAAAACGTCCCCAAAAACGGTTGCAAACAGAACTGTTATTCATTCCGATCTTTGGAAAACGTAGAGTCCGATATGTATATACATATGTTGTGGTACATTCACAAATACCTTTTTTTCTTACTTTAATTTCTAATAGGTGGTTCCACTACTGTAGACTGTACATGTGATATTCAGGGTGCTTAACCTCTGCCCCCCAACTAAATTCCATAGTGTTTATTTCTCCCCTTGTGTTCTTGTTTAGGGCAAAGCATTTTGTTAGAAACTGGGACCATACGCCGCTGGCCATGGAATGGTATGAAAATACCACACTGAAGTTTCCATGTTCAACATCATTTGCATACCATCTTCGGGATGGCTCAACATTTCGTACTATTGACATTTTCAATATTGAGTTATGCTTAACCCGGAGCATGACTTTTCACTACCGTTCTTGAACAGTCTCAATCAAACCGAGACTGCAATAGTTTTATAGATTTCCAACTGTCTCCTTTCATTATCTTTTTATAAATCACAGTAGCGTTGCCTGTGCAGTGTGGCGGTGGTAATACGTCTCAGAACCGTTATTCATTCCGATCTTTGGAGATCGTTGAGCCCGATATTTATATACAGATGTTGGTCGTACTTTAAAGGGTCCGAGTATTGTTTAATCACCCTTATGATATGTTATCTGTTTTTCAATTTAGTATTTTAACTATTATATGTGATACGCAGGCTTCATAGTCTCGGCTCCCAACTAAATTACATTGTGTTTATTTCGCCCATTGGCAATTTACAACCGTCACCTTTCATAATCTTTTTAATTCCCCATGCCAAGTACACTAAAGCAATACATATATTAAGTATGTTAGATACAATTTATTGCAACATTTTCATTTTATTTATTAATAAATGCGTTGCTGATAGAAGTTTAACGTGTGCATCGGAAAATGTGCCAACATGTACATGCTCGAAATGTCAATTTTATTTCAATGTTATTAATTGTTCTGTGCATTTAAAGAGACACGAAAGGTTATTTATTACAGCAACTTCTGGTATGAATTCAGTATATCATTCCACTTTCCCAAATTGATTATTAATAAAATATTTATAATTAACCCCAAATAAGGTAACTATGTTACACGGTATGCAACATATATATTGTACTTCTTTTAATGTTTTACTTCATGGCTACATAATTGCATTTTATCTACATACACATACATGTATATACAAAAATAGTATACACTATTTTATATTAGTGACAACATTCTAGTTAATTGCATTTGCCGATTAATTTTGCTAAATATTTATATTAAAGCTTTGTTACAATTTTGTTTCTAATGTTCTCGACAAATTTTTGTGACAGTTAATGCAGTCATTTAGATATATATATAAATATGCGCATTTGTGTTGAGGTAGGACACGAAATGACCTGTATTTCCGTTTTAGATATAGATCTGTAAATACCGCCTACACGCTAAATTCGATGTAAAATGTGACATTGCACATTTTAAGGGCTATTATAATTTGGGTTTCATAGAAACACATGAGTTGCAATCATCAAAACGGTTTATGTAAATATTATTATAAGGACTCTCCTGGACACATTTGGTTGAGCTAGTGCAAAAATGTAAACACACCTTACTCAAACTCAATGTGGAGTCGGAAGCCGACGCCACGGTGATTCAACCACAAAACACAGAAACAAACACGCAAACAGACAAACAAGAAGGCAAAAGTAATAATAAATGCAAACGACACCACAAACACAAAAGGGTTGACAATAGGGCTACCGCCTTGGAACGGTCAGTGGCAAAGTAGGCCTCTGGGGGGTTTAAACCGGTTCTAGGGTGTACCAAACCTCACACTTACCCTTCTGTTCTTGTTCCGACCATTCGTTTGTGTATCTGTATCTTGTTGGTACACATATGATTGCAACGCGGGTGCGTTGCGCATGATTAAAATACAAGTTGGACGGGTCTCTGTTATTGAATTCACAAACAAGAAGTATTTGTATTTATAATATTAAGTGCTATGTATGTATGGACCAGTTTAGCCAATATGTGTTCAAGTTTACCTGTACATGGGTCAAATTATAACCACGCCAATGCATGTTTTTAAAGTTTTAATATACAGGCAAACTTGTCATAAGCGATCACTCAACTGTGTAAAAATGCTTGCTTACTAAACCGGTCGTTAAAACGAATATAAAAATATATCCGAAAATACTTGCTGAGAAAACTCCTGGTATATCGGTTGAGAAAACAGCCTGGAAGAAATCAATACATATCTTTTTCCAAATTATGGCGCACCAATCGTCCTTAAACCAGTACATCGCATATATATTTTCTTAAATAATGTAATTCAAAGATTCATTCATTCCAAGATTCATGATGACATGTTCTACTAAATAATTTCACATTTCACAATGCAATTTACATATAATAAAACAAAAGTCTTCCAGGCAATGTAACTTTAAAGCTATGTTACTAAATTATTATCTTAGTCTGCATAAACAGAACTAAATTATATTAAGTACGATTAAATTATCGTAAAGTGCATTAAGGACAGAGATACTAACCAGTTGACATCTTCTATAAGAGTACCTTGGTTAATATGTTAAACCAGAAAGGCGGGAAGCAAATGTTAATTACTAGCAACACATCTAAACAACCCCACTCACCTCTATAAATATATACTGTTGACTGGCTATACACACTGTATAGGATAATATTGTGGTGTAAGGGTGGCAACTCATACTATAATACTAACAAGTAGGAGCTATGAAACCTGGCTGTATATTGATAATGTAACAAATGAATGCAATAAAAACTGATATGTAATAAGTATACGACACAATTCAATGCGACAGCAGTTGTATTCATCATTCCAATATGGAATCCAAGTTATGTTCTTAAATACATGTCTATTATGAAATCCTAATATCCTTATTTGTATTAGCTAAGTATTGCCTACTATATGGATTACATATGTTTTATAATTATAGCAACAATCTGTGGATGACAGCCGTATTCATTCACAGTTCACACTTCATAGTTCACACTTCACACTTCACAGCCCATTGCGCAGTATGGTGTGTTTGAAGTAGAATACCTCTTAAACAGGGGCTTTATTCGCTTGGTTGTGTTTGTTGCTTCCAAAGCAAAGGATCACTCTTACCCTAGCGTTCGTTTAGTGCAGTGTGGCGGCTGTTAAAGTTCTCCCCGTGCTACGAATCAGTAGCGTTATTTTACTGGTATTTTGGGACCAACGAGCCCAATATTGGTGGCTTTGAAGTAGAATACCGCTTAAGCCGGTGCTAGCGGGCGTGAAAGTTGTTGCCTCCTTACATTACCTCTCATGAACATACTCAATAAAACCGAGTCTGCTGCTATGTTCTCTTGGTTGTGTTTGTTGCCTCCATTCGATCACCCTAATAAGTATTTATTACTCGAAAAACTTCAAAATCCCGTTACTCCGCTCAAAATCATTCGACAGAAACCTCTTTAAAATGCGCTACAAGACATAAAACTAATATTTTTTATCGAGTTAAAGTACATGAACAGTTGAGCGGAAACGCTTTACACTTGAAAGGTGTAAAGTCTGGTAACTACGCCAAAAGGTTATTCAACCGGAACGCCCCGACAATATATACCATAAGGCATGATACTGCTACTCCCTACGAAGTTTCATGAAAATCGGATGAAAAGGTAGGAGAATTTAATCGGAAATGAATATGTGACGCACATGCGTATGCACATATAGACGCACGGACTCCTACCATTAATATAATCCTCGTTTTCGAATTTGTTAAATGTATAGCTACTTCATTTTTCAAAATGTGTTAATATCAATAAAAGGTCGGACATGTTAGAAAACCAGTCATATATGATATGACTCCACGTCCCTCTACCACCACCACCCACTCCACGATATTATTTAAAATATTTTATTTTATGGGGTTATCGCTGTCATAGAAGAAAGTGGGACAAATTAAACAATCTAGCGATCTCAGTATCATACAAGAAACAGCAGAGTTATGGCCTTTGGATTATTTAAAAATGTTTGTTAACACTCTAGTTCCTTCATTTATTCATCTGACAATTTACATACTTGTTCTGAACATTGTTTTCAATAAAATAATTAAAGCTCAGTATGCGTTTGTTTTACCTCAATATATATTTTGTGTATATTAGAGCAGTGTTTAGAGTTTTATGTACTACAAGTTACGGCTAAGGCGACGTTGATGGGATTTACTTTACACTGTTTTGTCAATTTGGGCGTTGAAGACAGGATAATAGCGAGGTTGTGATCGATTTAAGCTAGCCTGTAGGCGTTATTGCCTACTAACTGTTCCAAGTCGGTAACCCCGTCTTCACCACTCGTTATGTTACGTATTGTCCTTTTCATTGACGTTTTAAATATGATCATACTTCGGTTTATGATGCAGTGCGGCCCAAAGGTTCCATTGCAATAGATTTCTGTGGTTTCTATAGGACAATTTTTCTCATTTGTTAAACACTATTTGCTTTTAAAGAAGCTTGTCTTCTCTAGAACTGTAATAAAAAAATCAATACAAATTAACATAGTTTGAGAATACGTTATACATGCCAAATACACGGTGTTGTCCCTCATGTCCGAAACCAACGTGCGTTGACTTGACAACATAAGATAAAGGGAGTACATCATGATTTTTCTAGAAATATCTTAAATTATAAAAATGTTCCAATTCATGATAAAACACTTATATCCATCAAAATATGATGTTGGAACCATATTGTTAAGGTTTAAACTTCGAATACACCATATAGCTACGACGGAATCGGGCATAAAATGCTGAAATTAACCCTGGTGCGTAACCTAGGATAGCACGTATTGCTGTACAGAATGAATTTCCTTGTAACTAAGGGGTCATTTCTAGGATCATTCATTATGTTTAGGCGCTTTAAAATAAAAATATCATTATTTGTCAATTTTAAGTCGGACCCCTAGACCCCTTTTAAAAGCCTGATGTACTCCCTTTAAGCTGCTTAAATACATTTCAACAAGCTTCCTGAAACACTCCTACCCCATTTATTTGGTTGTGTTCTGTACCTCCAAATTATCCTCTTTTCAGATTATATATACCAGTAGTCAAAAGTGTGTGGTGGCCACCGTCCCGTACTTCAATTCAGTGTTATATTTTCTGGTCCTTTGTGATTATTGTGCCCATTCATTTCATTCTGAAAATGCACTTATTCTCATACCGGTGCTAGGAGAGTGAGAGATGATGACATTGTAAGTAGGCTTTTATTTCTTTGGCTGTTTATTGTACTTCTAAAACATACCCTTTTTAGTTTTTATTTCATACCGTTCATTTATTTCTCTCCATTGGTGCCCCATTTATATTCATATTTAGCCGTATGGAACATGGGCGTACGGGTGTTAAACCAGTACGCACATGTTCCATACGGCTAAATATTGCACTTTCTAGCATGTCATTAAATAACACTAAGCATAATACAGTGCAAAATATTGGGGGGGGGGGGGGGGGGGGGGGGGGGGGAGGGGGGGGGGGGTGTGAATGGTTTGCGTTCAAAAAAAGTGCTTATTTCCCTATATATTGGTGTATGTTTTTGTGTAAATGTGTTTTTTTTTATGTTTTTTTTGGTTGTCAATATTTTGTGCCATTGCGTTTGGATACTGTGGTTTCTATAAGACCATTCTTTTCAATATGGTTGTATGTGACTTTATAGTTTTATGAATGCTAGTTTACTTCATAAATACTGAAACGGTGATGCCTTGGAAACAACAAACACAAACAAGAGAGAAAATTAGCAGACTCGGTTTTATTGAGTCTGTTCATGAGAGGTAATTATAAGATGCAACACCTCTCAAGCCTCCTAGCACCGGCTTAACCGATATTCTACTTTAAAGCAATACAGAAGATGTTATTACCATTATTACAGTTTTGAAAATTATTAAACGTTTGAATCTTGCACAGTACAACTATGTAATTAAGACTGCATGCGTTATTGACATTTGATAAGTATGTTCAACAGGAAGATAACAGTAGACAATGACAATGTAACCAAAACTAATCTCAATTACTTTCCCTGTTATTCCAATCAAGTTATCGGAAGTAAATTAGGTTTGATTGTTAACGTATTTACGAGTATATCATGAGAAAAATAAGTAGCTTGAATATAAAACATGTAAAAGTAGGTGTAAACGTCGAACAGAAACAAGTAGCATTCACAGAACACAGTCAATAAAAAACACGTATATAAAACCAACAACAATCATAAGGAAAAATAAAAGCAAACAGAATATATACTCTACGACATAGTCAGATTAACAGGCCATAAAAAGTAGGTATAAAAGTCGAACAGACAATGTAGATTCCACAGAACACAGTCAACTAAAACTACGCATTGAAACAAACAACAATTAACATGTTTATAAGAGGCAATGCATGTGACATCACAAACACAAACGGGTTAACAAAAGGGCTACCGCCTTGTTACATTAAAGCATATTCATTTGCCAAACAGGCATTACTGACAACATTTAAACACAACTCCCTTATTAATATCTAATTCCGTATGATATTATTCACACTCATACGCATACACACTTATATATAAACAGCTACTCATATACAAAGTTATAGATACAGTAGTTGAACAGGAAATGTAGAAACCTGGACGCAGTCAATCAACAAAAGTATATGTTAATCTCGAACAGGAAATGTAGATTTAAGGACCACAGACAACCAAAAGCACGCGTAGAATCAAATAATAATTACAAAGATGAATAACACGTATCCAAACAAACAATAATTATAAAGATGAATAACACGTATCCAAACAAACAATAATTATAAAGATGAATAACACGTATCCAAACAAACAATAATTACAAAGATGAATAACACGCATCCAAACAAACAATAATTACACAGATGAATAACACGCATCCAAACAAACAATAATTATAAAAATGAATAACACGTATCCAAACAAACATTAATTATAAAGATGAATAACACGTATCCAAACAAACAATAATTACACAGATGAATAACACGCATCCAAACAAACAATAATTATAAAGATGAATAACACGTATCTAAACAAACAATAATTATAAAGATGAATAACACGTATTCAAACAAACATTAATTATAAAGATGAATAACACGTATCCAAACAAACAATAATTACAGAGATGAATAACACGCATCCAAACAAACAATAATTATAAAGATGAATAACACGTATCTAAACAAACAATAATTATAAAGATGAATAACACGTATCCAAACAAACAATAATGCATCCAAACAAACAATAATTTTAAAGATGAATAACACGTATCCAAACAAATAATAATTACAAAGATGAATAACACGTATCCAAACAAACAATAATTATAAAGATGAATAACACGTATCCAAACAAACAATAATGCATCCAAACAAACAATAATTATAAAGATGAATAACACGTATCCAAACAAATAATAATTACAAAGATGAATAACACGTATCCAAACAAACAATAATTATAAAGATGAATAACACGTATCTAAACAAACAATAATTATAAAGATGAATAACACGTATCCAAACAAACAATAATTACAAAGATGAATAACACGCATCCAAACAAACAATAATTACACAGATGAATAACACGCATCCAAACAAACAATAATTATAAAAATGAATAACACGCATCCAAACAAACATTAATTATAAAGATGAATAACACGTGTCCAAACAAACAATAATTACACAGATGAATAACACGCATCCAAACAAACAATAATTATAAAGATGAATAACACGTATCCAAACAAACAATAATTTTAAAGATGAATAACACGTATCCAAACAAACAATAATTATAAAGATGAATAACACGTATTCAAACAAACATTAATTATAAAGATGAATAACACGTATCCAAACAAACAATAATTACACAGATGAATAACACGTGTCCAAACAAACAAAAATTACACAGATGAATAACACGCATCCAAACAAACAATAATTATAAAGATGAATAACACGTATCTAAACAAACAATAATTATAAAGATGAATAACACGTATCCAAACAAACAATAATGCATCCAAACAAACAATAATTATAAAGATGAATAACACGTATCCAAACAAACAATAATTACAAAGAGGAATAACACGTATCTAAACAAACAATAATTATAAAGATGAATAACACGTATCCAAACAAACAATAATTACACAGACTAATAACACGTATCCAAATAAACAACAAGTAAATGGAGGAAAATCAGTTACAAGTAAACTTTTTTACCTTGCAAACCTAGGGTTGATAACAAAAGGAGCGAAGATGGCTTTAGAACTATGTTTTTAAAATACACCTCGTGAACGTACAACGCGAGATTGACTTGTATTGACGTTATCACTGGCGATGCTTTATACAAATACACCTTCATCTCTCTACTGTGCTGTGACTGGCGATAATTTTGAATGAATGAACGAACGAACAACAAACGAACAAACGAACAAACGAACGAACGAACGAACGAATGTTGTTTTACGGCACGTCGACACAAACATGTCATAATGTGCGTAAAAGCTAAGGCAATAAAATAGTCAATTACTTAAGAATACTGTAAATATGAATATGTACAACTACTTACAAATAAGTCATGATATGATACAACATATTAATGTGAATACAGATATAAAAATCGAACAGGAATAGCAGCAGTCTAGGACGACAGTCAACCAAAAACACACACAGAAACAAAGAACAAATTTAGAGATGAATAAAAGGCCAAATAAGACATCACAAACACAAAATAGTTGACAATAGGGCTACCGCCTTGGAACGGTTAGTGGCAAAAAAGGCCTCTGGGGTTTAAACCAGGTTCTAGGGTGCATGCATAACTCACACTTACCCTACTATCAACCCAATAAAACAGGACAGTGTAAATAAAGAAATCCCTGCAATGAATTATTCTCTGACCAACAAGGCAGCATTAATAGGTAATATAAGTAAAACATAAAGATGCTGTAAGTGACAAATGCCCCCGAAGTGTCATTTGACCTCTAAGTATGACCTTGACCTTGGAGCCATGGACCTGGATTTTGTGCATGACACGTCGTTTGGTTATGGTGAGCACTTGTGTCAAGTTATTTGAAAATCCGTCCAGGCAGGCAAAAGTTATTGACCGGACACGATTTGACCTTTGACCTCTAACTTTGACCTTGACCTTGAGGTCACAGACCTGGATTTTGTGCGCGACACATCATCTGGTTGTGGTGAGCACTTGTGCCAAGTTATTTGAAAATCCGTCCATGAATGCCAGAGTTATTGACCGGACACGATTTGACCTCCAAGTGTGACCTTGACCTTGAAGACCTGGGATTTGCGCGCGACACATCGTCTTGTTATGGTGATCACTTGTGCCAAGTTATTCAAAAGTCCCTGCAGGGGTTGTGACGTTACGGTCCGGACACGAAATTGCGTACGTGATTTTGACCTATGAACTGCAAGTGTGACCTTGACCTTTGAGGTATGGACCTGGGTATTGTGCGCGACACATCGTCTTGTTATGGTGATCACTTGTGCCAAGTAATTTAAAAATCCGTCCATGAATGCCAGAGTTATTGACCGGACACGATTTGACTTTTGACCTCCAAGTGTGACCTTGACCTTGAAGACCTGGGTTTTGCGCGCGACACATCGTCTTGTTATGGTGATCACTTGTGCCAAGTTATTTAAAAATCCCTGCAAGGGTTGTGACGTTACGGTCCGGACACGAAATTGCGTACGTGTTTTTGACCTATGAACTGCAAGTGTGACCTTGACCTTTGAGGTACGGACCTGGGTTTTGAGCGCGACACATCGTCTTGTTATGGTGATCAATTGTGCCAAGTAATTTAAAATCCCTGCAGAGGTTGTGACGTTACGGTCCGGACACGAAATTGCGTACGTGTTTTTGACCTATGAACTGCAAGTGTGACCTTTACCTTTGAGGTATGGACCTGGGTATTGCACGCGACACATCTTCTTGTTATGGTGATCACTTGTGCAAGATATTTTAAAAATCCCTGCAGGGGTTGTGACGTTATGGTCCGGACACGAAATTGCGTACCTGTTTTTGACCTATGAACTGCAAGTGTGACCTTGACCTTTGAGGCACGGACCTGGGTATTGCGCGCGACACATCGTCTTGTTATGCTGATTACTTGTGCCAAGTTAATAAAAAATCCATGTAGGGGTTTTGAAGGTACATTCCGGACACGAACTGCGGAATGACGTACGGAATCCGGACAGACGGACGGTGCGATTACTATATGCCCCCGAAACTTTTCGGGGGCATGAAAACAGTAGCCTAGAAAGCCACAAAGAATGTACTCAATGACTTGGCAGAAGCCAGAGCAACAAGAGAATAAACCATTGGGGGCACGACAAGACAAGACTGCAGACAAAAAGCTAACGTCATTTTGGGCTTTAGGTAGACATCATAGGGTCCACAGCCTGTCCAGTCATCGCACAATTAAAGGCGAACTGTAAATGGGTCCACCACCAAGCATGCAGTGCGTTGCAAAATGATAGGGTCATAACCTTTTTTGACAAACCTTTTAACAAGTTTAACAAAGAGTATGAAAGTGATCACGGCCAAGGATCTTATGAAGTTTGTAAATCACGTCACCATAGAAGTCAAGTTGTGATAGGCATTGTCGCAGAAGAGTTTTTAAATTATTTTTTATATTTGGAAAGAAGATCAGGGTTACGATGATACAATTTTGCAAAGGTTTTACGAAGTTTATGGTAAAGATAACCCTGATGGAGTAGCTTTTTTAGTTATACAAAGATTACGAACATATATATTAAAGTCCTCAACTCGAGTACAAGATCTAGAAAAACGAATAAGTTGAGACACATAGACCCCATAAGAAGTTGCTCGGAGAACATTCCCGTCTAACTGGCGATAATTAACAATATCAAAATTAAAATCATCTCTCTTGTCATATATTTTGCTAATTATAACACCATTTTCAATGGAGAGATGTAAATCAAGAAAAGAAGCGTAATTATCAGAAATATAAGCTTTGCTAAGTTGAAGTTATTTAGGGTATATATTATTAACCATAGTAGAAAAGAAAGGGTTGTCAATGTTCAATATGTCATCCGAGAGGTATCATTAAATGCCTCAATAACATCTTCCTGACATCTTCCTGGGTATCTGGTGAAAGACTCAACATGAAATCTCTTTCATAGCAATATAAAAACTAATCTGCGACAAGGGGTGCACATTTCGTACCCATAGGGATACCAACAATTTGTCTATAAACAGTCGTTCCATACCTGACGAAAATATTATCTAATAGGAAGATGAGTGCTTCACACACTTTATAGTGTAATTGTCTAAACTGTCATTAATAAAAGACGCATTAATATTATTACAGGCCAAAAATGTAGTATTTTCCCTAGCAAATGTTTTTTGGATAAGAGCAATAAGCTTGTCTTTGATAAGGTGATGTGGTAAGGTTATATATAGTGCAGAGAAGTCATAAGTGCTAATAGATGAAACTAGACGTTTATTGCAAATTCAACAAGAACGTCTCCTGAATTTTTAATAGACCAAAACAAATCAATCCCAGAGTTTTCATACGTTTTATCACAATATTGTTCAACGTGATCTTTAACGGCAGTACGACAAGAAGTTAAAAGTTTGGAGATGTTTGTGGTGGCGCAGGCACTAGAATTCGAAATAAAGCGGGCCTTATACGGATTTTTATGTAATTTAGGAATCCAGTATATAGTTGACAGTTTTGTCCTGCTTTTCGTCTACCAGAAGACCACCAAATGCCCGTCAACTGGTGTGTAAACAAGCAAATGCGTAAAAGTACGAATGTTATATAGCAGGCAACACACTAGTTGTTTTGGATGTCACATTTTTAAGTTATGGATTGATTTCATAGTTGACTGAATAAAATCCATGCATTTAAAAGCAGTAACAAGTTTGAATTAAATCAATATTCTTTCTTTTTTGTATTGTCTTTGTCATTGTATATTTAATTTGCTCCTTGTTTGTGGTATAGTGCGGATCACGATGCCATTGTGTTCGAGTGCTGTGATTTCTGTAGGACCATTGTTCTCATTTTTGATAACTAATTTATCAATACTAATTTTATGCATGACTGTTCTGTTTTATTACAGACAATAGAAAGGAAGTTTTTGATTTATTTCGGGAAAGCAAAAAATTCGTCATCTTGTTTGTTAATGAATCATTCAATAAGCTACACTTCAAATCGTTTACTCACTCAGTCTATTACAATTTACAAAAACACGAGGACAAGAATATACCATACAGAGTCACAAAGTCATTCAGTTCAAGAGATCAGAAATGACAAATCAAATCGTGAACAATAGCAAGGACGTTTAATGTTAACGATTAAATCACAGCGTCATTGAGATCGGGAGCTAAAAGCATCGGTACACGCGAGTCTTAATTTTTACATCTTAGTATGAGATTAAATGTGACATAAACGATAGAAACCATGGCTCAGACGATCAAGACACAGAATTGGTAATTAGAAAGCTTTTGTTTACTTTTCTATCTCTCGTATTGTTATATGCTTATTTTATCAGTTGAGACTTGTGCCACATTCCAGCACCATTTTATTTATCATTGTACGTTTTTTGTATGGCGAATTGTACTGGGTCAACCACTTAACATCCAGTGTGTTCCAAACTGATAGAGCTATAACAAATTTGATAAAATAAAAATTGTAAGATCAAGAACAAGAATCTTACGAAGTAAATCATGTTACCAGAGCAGTGCAGGTTGTAATAGTGTTCGTCGCAGAATTCTTAAATTAATGTATATAGTATTAGCCAAATTAGAAAAGAAAAGGTTGTCAATGTTCAGTACCGATTGTGTTATTAAAGGCTCCGATGACCTTTGTCTGAGTATTTAGTAAAAGACACAGCTTGACATCTTTTTCATAGCAATACAAAACCAAGAGGTTCACACTGCATACCCATAGGGATAGCAACCTTTGTCTATAAACGGTCGACCATACCGAAACATAGACGAAACTATTATACACTGAAAGGAAAAAGAAAAGCATAATCAAAAAATTGCCTCTGCTGCACTATTGTACACACCTAATTTAACATAATATTCCAGATATATCTCAACGTGTTGTGTACAAAAATGGGCTACAACTAATTGCAGAAAGGACAACTTAGTCATGTAGTAAACCTTTTAATCAAAGTATACTTTGTTACACAAAATTCATAAATGTTGAAGTTTCGCTTGAAAAAGTCAAGCCATTTCAATATTGTGTTTAATGTTAAGAGATTGCAACGTTTAAAGTCTATAAGTTTGCTCACCTGCTTTAGCCAAATGCGCATTCTGTCGATAATGAAGCTTTAAAGGGGTAACCATCGGTGTTTTCGATGCTGTTTAAACATTCTTTCCGAAAAGACAGGCCTAATGTCGCCCTGTAACATTCGATTAGCAGTAGCATATTAAACATACAATATATAGCGGAAATATCCATTATGCGTTTCTTTTTCCTTTCAGTATATTCCAAATTGCCGTTAGTAAAATCGCTTTAATATTGAAACAGGTCAACGGTTTTCCCCGGCAAATGTTGTTCGAATAGGATCAATAAGTGTGTCTTTGATAAGGTTGTGTGGTAAGGTTGTATATAGTGTAATGTATATAGTGTAATGTTGTACAAAAGTTATACGTTTCTTATAGATGGAACGAATTGAATTGAATTGTGTTTTATAGTCCACCAACAGCTAAGATCAAATAGCGACTTTCCAGCTTCCATTGATGGAGGAAGACATATAAATGGAGATATAAAAGTCTAACAGGAAATGCAGCATTTAAGGACCACAGTCAACCAAATGCATGAACAGAAACAAACAATTTTAAAAATGACTAAAAGGCAAGACACGACAACACAAACATAAAAGGGTTGAAAATAGGGCTACCGGCTTGTAACGGTGAGCGGCGAAAAGGACATATTTGTGTTTGTGATGTCACACGACATTTCTTATTAATTGTTTATGTATTGCTTGTTTTAATGCGAATGTATTCTGTGAAAGCTACATTTTCTGTTTGACACATATGTTTGACTTGTATCCCGACTTCTATCAGTAGCGTCTCCTATTGTTTAATTGACCAAAAGTAGAACATTAGTTCGGTTCCGCATGAACTCTGCGACACATTTTATAATATAATCGTCAATATATTACGACATGCATTAAATCCATCACTGAAGTCAATCTATCATTCGGGCTTCTACAAAACAAATGCCGAATACGTTAATTAATACTATCAAAATTACCAGTAACGGCTTGTCCAGCCGGAGCATAGCACAATTTGGAAAAAGTAGATATAAAAATCGAATAAGAAAAGTAGCATTCAAGGACAACAGTCAACCACAAAGAAACAAAGAACAACTATATATAAATATGTAACGCCTTGGAACGGTCAGTAGCAAAAAAGGCCGCTGGGGGTTTAAACCAGCTTATAGAGTGCACCAAACTTCACTCTTACCCCCCTATAGTCATCCTAATAAACAGGACAGTGTAAATAAAGATATCCCCGCCAGGTTATAATCTTTAAAAAAACAAGGCAGCATTAATAGGAAATATAAATAAAACACATAAATGATCATGTAGAATAGAAGCATAGAAAGTCATAAAGTAACTACTCAATAACTTGGAACAAAAATATGGACATATCACATTCCATAAGAGTGTTATTTTCTATGTTAAGGCCAGAATTTATATTATTACGTCCATATAGAAGACAGGTTATGATAGTCCTTGTCGCAGAAGAGTTCTTCAATTATTTTATATCTTAAAAGAAGATCAGGGTTATGATAATACAATATTGCAAAGCTTTTTCGAAGTTGATGGTAAAGGTAGCCCTGATGGGATAGCTTTTTATGCGTTTCAAGTTTCTCATGCATTTTTAATGACCAGATAGCCGTGGAAAAAATGTCCTCAGATGCATACTTATACGCAACATGTCCTTAAATGGATATAGCGGTCGCATACTTATACTTTATATGATGATTAAATGATATTGCGTTCGCATACTTATACTTTACATGATGATTAAATGGATATCGAGGTCGCATACTTATACTTTACATGATGATTAAATGGATATCGAGGTCGCATACTTATACTTTACATGATGATTAAATGGATATCGCGGTCGCATACTTATACTTAACATGATGATTAAATGGATATCGCGGTCGCATACTTATACTTAAATGATGATTAAATGGATATCGCGGTCGTATACTTTGCATGATGATTAAATGGATATAGCGGTCGCATACTTATACTTTACAGGATGATTAGATGGATATCGCGGTCGCATACTTATACTTTACATGATGATTAATGGATATCGCGGTCGCATACTTATACTTTACATTGTGATTAATGGATATCGCGGTCGCATACTTATACTTTACATGATGATTAAATGGATATCGCGGTCGCATACTTATACTTTACATGATAATTAAATGGATATCGCGGTCTCATACTTATACTTTACAAGATGATTAAATGGATATCGCGGTCGCATATTTATACTTTGCTTGATGTTTAAATGGATATCGCGGTCGCATACTTATACTTTACATGATGATTAATGGATATCGCGGTCGCATACTTATACTTTACATACATGATGATTAATGGATATCGCGGTCGCATAATTATACTTTACATGATGATTAAATGGTTATCGCGGTCGCATACTTATACTTTACAGGATGATTAAATGGATATCGCGGTTATATGTACATATGTTAATCAGATAACCTGCGGTGTGGAGTGTAATAAAGCCATGATACATTTATCATATTACACTACTGAAATACATATGTAAATGAAGGTCGAATAATCGTTCGGTCCTTCCGTTCAGCTCGGTAACGGTAGCCCTGATGGCTTAGCTTTTTTATGCGTTTCAAGTTGCTCATGTATTTTTAATGACCAGATAGCCGTGGAAAAAAGGTCCTCAGATGCATACTTATACGCAACAAGTCCTTAAATGGATATCGCGGTCGCATACTTATACTTTACATGATGATTAAATGGATATCACGGTTGCATACTTATACTTTACATGATGATTTAATGGATATCGCGGTCGCATACTTACACTTTACATGATGATTAAATGGATATAACGGTCGCATAAATGTTTCAGTGAGACAACGGTCGCATACATGTTTTAGTGGATATAACGGTCGCATATTTATATGGATATCTCGATAGCATAATTATACTATACATAATAACATAACTTGATGGTGTGTATGAAAGGAAGAAAGACCTTAATATATGCTAAACCTGCCATTTGGATCAATTATGCATTACAGCTTTCCTAATGTATATGTTGTAAGGAGACATTTTATTACACTCAACGATTAGCTCAACACGGAAACAACGTATTAACCAAACAGTGCATTATCATATCTAAGGCGATGCTTATTATACTCAAGAAATATGTGCTAAATTAAATGTAACTGAATTCCATTATCAAAATCGTTAATAAAAAAAAATATATATATAAGCAAATAATAGTGTGACATTATAAAAAAAAGCATATATTTATTATTTATCTGAATATCATGAATATATCTTTATTTTATTTTACAGAAACTACAATTTGTCTCATCTCAAGTTGGACAACGGGATACTATCCGTCTTCCACAGCAGCCCCAAATACCGTTCACACACCTCTCTAACAATATTAAAATGACCAGCTATAATGAAGAAGGACGTATGTAAATATATATCGAGCTTGTAATACATACTGCTGGTAAATTAAGAAGTAGGAAAAAAAATATAATAATACGTACGGACAAAGTGGTTCAAAGGAATTTAGTCAAGAACAAATCCCAGCTCAAAGTTACTAAGCAAATGTGTGCTACATCATCTCGAAACATGATGCCTTCATTTATTTCACGTGTTCTATTTGCTATATTTATATTATTTCTTTGTGCTAATATCTCTGTCAGAGGAAATCGAACTGATAATTGCACAAGTGTCGGCTATGTGTCCTGTGGTGATAACAGATGTTGCTGTAAAAAGCAAAGTCCTGGCAAGGCTATTTGTAGCGGATTCAAATCGGAGCTGCAATACATACCATTGTTTCCTTCATATGTTAAGAACTTGATTTTCATGGACAATTACTTACCACTGGTAACAAGCAATACATTGACTAATTTAACGATGTTTTTAGGTGCCCTGAATCTGGTGCGAAATAATATTACGGATATATCCGAAGATGCTTTCATTAAGTTTAAAGATTTAGGTCGTCTGGATTTAAGTGACAATATAAAGATAAATTTGACAAAATTGCGACAGGCTTTAGGAAGTACAAAACACCTTCGCACATTAAATCTTAAAAACGTAGGTATCGATAATATTACGGATGATTTCTTTAGTAAAATGAACGGTGACAAAATAGCAACAGTTCATATTGAAAAAAATGGAATTACTTTTCTTAATATCAGAGCATTCCAACAATTTCCGCGCCTTCGAGTATTGGGTGCTGATCATTAACGCAATACGTTATATATCTGAGAACGATGGTTTAAAAAAACTATATGATTTATTTTTATCAAATAATGATATAGATCAAGTACCCAAATTCTGTTTCCCAAACATACCATTTAAGAGTTTCCAAAGTCTAAAATGTATTAACTTGAGCAACAATAACATCGAACTACTAATACCGAGTGATTGGCATTGCCTGGATAAGCTCCAAACGCTTTATTTAATTGGAAATAAAATTAAAGTCATAGAACAAAATTCATTTTCTGACTTACCAAAGCTTTCAGTATTGTCACTTCGTCAGATGGGGGGACATTTAAAGAAGATAGAAAGACATGCCTTTAATAGCTCCAGTTTGCAGTCACTTGATCTAACGTCAAATGCGTTTGTGTTTAAAATAATGACAGTGTCGGTATTTTTGAAGGCTTAGCCAATCTAAAATACTTGCAATTGTCAAAGAATAATTTATTCTACCTGGACAATAATAAACTTGTCGAATTATTTTCGCCATTGACAAATATTGAAACACTTACAATGGTACATGTGCAAATAACAATATTACCCAAAGAACTGATTCGCAATCTTCCAAAACTATCAAAATTAATAATAAATGGCAATTCTTTAAAAACTATTCAAAATTCCTTCCAATATGCAAACAAACTTAAAGCTGTTTTTCTTTCCGGAAATGATATTTCCATGATCCAAGAAGAGGACTTTCCTGAAAACCTTTTAAAATCGTTGACGTTTTTGGATTTGTCAGAAAATCCATTTGATTGCACTTGTAAACTACTTTGGTTCCGAACATGGTTAGACAAAACCATCAAGGACAAAAACGTAACCCTTCAATCATGGCCGAAACACTACCAATGTAAAACTCCACGTTCGATGGCCAAATATCGATTGATAGATTATAAACCGACAGTTCAATCATGTGCGACCCACGATCCCATGATCATTGTATATTCTACAATCGGCAGTTTTATCTTTATCTTCCTCTCTATTACATTACTTCTTTATAAAAAGAGATGGTATGTTAGATACTGGTTTTACAAATTCAGAAGAAACAAGGACAAATACAATGAAAACAAACCTCTTCTAGGAAATCCAGACATTTTATTTGATGGATATGTAATCTACCATGATGATGACAGTGACTTTGTTCATAATGATTTCAGACTATTCATGGAAGAAAAACATAATTTTAAATTACATATATGGCATCGTGATGCCGAGAATGGTGTCAAATTAGAGGTAATGTTTGAGGGTATATATGCCAGTAAGAACGTCGTGGCTGTTATTACGAACAATTTCCTCAACGACAATTACTGTTGTTTTCAGCTCAAGGTGGCTTTAGATAGAAATGTAGAGCTGAAAAGGGATGGTGTGATACTTGTTTTGTTTGATGACATAGACTTTCAAGGCTTGAGTAAATATTGGTGTGTAATGCTGACAAAGACACCAACGGCGGTATGGTCCTCGGTCGCCAGCGATGTAAAGAGAGATGTTTTCGAGCAGCGGATGATTAAGCAATTTAATGTTTGACGAACTTTAATATGGCCCAACAGTCTTTGAACATTTAATTTACTTTACATATTTGTGTTTAAAATGAAAGGTTATACAAATTAGGTCTTGCAAATCGTGCTTTGCCATTAATTATTCATTTTCATTAAAACATTTATGCATAAATATTTGATTTTTGTTCATTTTTTTTATAATTTGCTGTTGTTTAAAGGGTCAGGTTACCGTTAGATAAAATCTATAATACTAATTATAACTATTATATTGTGCTTTCTTCAGGATATTCATGTATCCATACATATGTATTCAAGAACACAGTAGAAGTACATGAATCAACCATGAAATACATTTATAACAACAATAGTGTTGCACTTTATTCTCAGATCGTGTCCAATGATGTTTTCAAGCAACGGATGGTAAACTAATTACAATACAGCTACGGCTGAACAAACTGTATACTGAAATATTTCAGTTAGGTCTGTGTATATACACGACGTCATGTATCAAATATTGTATATGTCTTTGAACGGTGATAAATGTAGATATTACAAATCGAACAGGAAAAGTAGCATTAACAAATTAAAAGCTGAATAAAAGGCCAAATAATACATCACAAACACAAAAGGGTTGGTAATAGGGCTACCACCTTTGAACGTTCAGTGGCAAAAAAGGCCGCTTGGGGTTTAAACCAGGTTCTATGGTGCACCAAACCTCACACTTACCCTACTGTCAACACAATAAAACGGGACAGTGTAAATAAAGAAATCCCCGCCATGAACTACTCTCTAACCAACAAGACAGCATTAATAGGCAATATAAGTAAACCACAAAGATGCTCGTGTATATAACTACAAAAAAAACAATAGCCTAGAAAACCACAAAGAAGCTACTCAATGACTTGGCAGTAGCCAGAGCACCAAGAGAATAAACCATTAAGGGCACGACAAGACAAGACTGCCGTGACTTTAGGGCTTTAGGTAGACGTCATTATAGGGTCGACAGCATGTACGGTCATCGCACAATTAAAGAGGAAAGCATAGTGGCGAACTGTAAATGGGTCCACCACCAAGCATGCAGTGCCAGCTTATTCTCCTACAAATCAAAGATCGAATATACTCTTTCCTGTTTTTGTTTTTGTAATGGGAAGGCCCTTCTGTCGGGAACCCTTTACATATTCTCACCACTCTTCCATAGTGTTTATTATGTGTTTATTAATAGCATTCTCACGCCTTCCCCCGCCCCGCTCCCCCTCATCCTCACACATACAAAGGTTATTCAGGTTTGTAGGAGATACATTTTCAGAAGAACACATTCCTGTAAAGAAATCCCTTATCTGATATAGGAACAACATACAGCCTCTGTCAAGCTCTTTCTTGGCGTTTTTCATTTATGGCAGTAAACTTATTTTTAATAAAAGTAAATGTACATAGATGACCACAGTCAGTGTATATTGTACAGAAAGCAAATTAAATAGCATATTCTTCTAGTTTGTTTCTGTACCGAATTGTATTAAAATGTCCACAACTTTTCAGACCGATCATCAAATGCAAACTATACGATCGTTTAATAATAACAAATTGCAACTGCTCTCAAAATGTAACTATGTATTCCTAGCCTCATGTCTCCCTCAACTGCTACTTCTACCTAAATATCACGTAACCCTACCCCATTATAGAACATCATATGTTGTGTACTATGCCTCATGCTGCTATTTCATGTATTTCATATATCTTGTAACCTGGGTGAAAAATAAAGATTATTTTAACTCATTATGTTTATTTATCCACGCCTATGGCGCAAGGCCTTTTGAACGATTACGGATGAAGTGGCTTGACACTCCTTGTCCAAATTAGTATGTTGATATGGCGTCTCCGCTACTTACACCCTCGTATGTTGGTAGAACCAAGTAATACCATATACCATGTATTACACCCTCGTATGAAGGTATGGTAGTAGATTCAAACCCACAGGGTACTGCATACAACCCATGTAGATTTCGCATCTGTCAATCCAACGTTGATATCCGTGATGAGAGACGATTATCAGTTGCCAGTAGTCGCTTTAAGCGGCTCTTGTTGGTTCCGCGGTTCCACGTGTAAAAATAAATGTTAAGTTACAATCAAAATGCCCCTTTACATAATTACGCGTTTCGCCACGCCCTATTGTAAAGTGTGCGAGTGTTTGATAATCACTCACAGGACGCGTCGACATCCCCTAGTGAGCTGTAGATGCCGGTCTGATGGTCTGCACGATCATGATGGTTTACGCATCGATTTCTGTCTCATCAAGTCCAGTGTTTGTGGCTTTAAAGTAGAATATCGCTTAAGCCGGTGCTAGGAGGCGTGATAGGTTTTGCACACACTACATTACCTCTCATGAACAGACTCAATAAAACCGAGTGTGCTACTTGTATCTCTTCTTTGCGTTTGTTGCTTCCTATAGATCCCCTTTTCAGTATTTATTGACATACACACTAGTGTTTGTTTAGTGCTGTGTGGCGGCCGTAAACAGTTGCCCCGACTACAAATCAGTAGTGTTATTACTTACTTGTCCTTTGGGATCATCAAGCCCAGTCTTTGTGGCTTTAAAGTAGAATATCGCATAAGCCGGTGCTAGGAGGCGTGAGAGATGTTGCACATACTGCATTACTACTCATGAACAGACTCAATTAACAGAGTCTGCTACTTTTATCTCTTGTTTGCCTTTGTTGCTTCCAATGGATCCCCTTTTTGCACACACACTACATTACCTCTCATGAATAGACTCAATAAAACCGAGCCTGTTACTTTAGGTATTGCACACACACTAAATTACCTCTCATGAACAGACTCAATAAAACCGAGTCTGCTACTTTTCTCTCATGCTTGTGTTGCTTGTGTTGCTTCCAAGGGATCCCCTTTTCAGTATGTATTGACATTCACACTAGCGTTTGTTTAGTGCTGTGTCGCGGCCGTAAAATGTTGCCCCGACTACAAAACAGTAGTGTTATTACTTACTGGTCCTTTGGGATCATCAAGCCAAGTCTCTGTGGCTTTAAAGTAGAATATCGTATAAGCCGGTGGTTGGAGGAGTGAGAGGTGTTGCACACATTACCTACCTCTCACCTCTCATGAACAGACTCAACTAGAACGAATTCGACGGCGCGCCATCGCAAATACCCACGTTTTCTTCACACAGGCCGCCCCCACCCACAACCATGCACACACACATAAACAGGAGAACAACATATTATTATAAACTGTAATCCTTTCATCATAATGTTCGTTTTCAAGAGACATAATTTAAAAAAAAAGTGACCCCTTGATACCCTCCCCCACCACCACCTCCTCCAATCCCAGCCCCAGAGAAGACGTCCTTTGTTTTAAATAATAAATAATTTGACATGCTGTGAATCTCTTTCATAGATGACTATTATACCAACTAATGCGCAAAAGTATGGAAAAATAACACTGTAATTGAATTATTAGTGTATTTGATGCCCCTTCCCCCAGGCCCCCATCGATGAAGTAGGAGGAAAAAAATAGTGTAATTCCATCATCATAGTGTTTCATTTGAGACGTAATTACAAAAAAAAAATCTTTCCCCCAACCTTCCCCTTCCATCCTCGGCCCCCGAGCAGACGTCCGAGTTCAAAATAATAAAATCGTTTGGTATGTTGTTTATCTTTCATAAACAATTATATACACCAAGTTATGTGCAAAAATGTGGAAAAATTACAGTGTAATTGAATTGTTTTTGTAATTGACCTTTTGACCCCTGAGGGCCCCTAGGTGCTCCCATCATTATAATGTTTCATTAGAGACATTATTAAAAAAAAATCCATGGAAAAACTACAGTGTAATTGAATTTGATTTTGTAATTGACCTTTTGACCCCTGAGGGCCCCTAGGTGCGGAGCCATCATTATAATGTTTCCTTTGAGACATTATTAAAAAAAATAATAATACCGATACTCCGAACCTCCCCCACTCCCCCGCTCCCAAACACCCAACCTCCTAGAGCCCCTGGGCAGACGTCCGAGTTCGGAATAAAAAAATCGTTTCATATGTTGTTTATGTTTCATAGACGATTACATACACCAAGTTGTGTGCACAAATGTGGAAAAATGACAGTGTAATTGAATTTTTGTGTAACTGACATTTTGACACCCCCCCCCCCCCCCCCCCCCCGCCACCCCACCCCAGCAGGGCCCTTGGTGCGGAGCCAAAACTAATGTTATTCTTGCACGCTGTCATCATATGCTGAAGTCATACCCTAAGTTTGGATGAATTCCGTTAGCGGTTTAGGAGGAGATACGGTAACGGACCAACGGAGGCGATTTTAATATACTCTGCTTTTTTTCAAAATCATTATCACACACCCTGCCCCGCCCCACCCACCCTGGGCCTCCAGCTCCAGGCAGACGTTCGAGTTCGAAATAATAACATCGTTTGATATGTTGTTTAATCTTTCATCATGTTCATATGTGATTACATACACAATGTTATGTGCAGCAATATGGAAAATGACAGTGTAATAGAATTTTTAGTGTATTTGACCTTTTGACCGCCCAACCCCCACCCCACTCTGAGGGCCCCTGGGTGAGGAGCCATGATAGTAATGTTTCATTTGTTGAGACATAATTACCAAAAAACAAAACAAAAAATAGCCCCCACGCCCGCCCAACCCATTCGAAATAATAAAATCGTACATACATACACCAAGTTTTGTGCATAAATATGGAAAAATGACAGTCTAATTGAATTTTTAATGTATTTGACATTTTGACCCCCCTGAGGGCCTGGGCTTGGAGCCAAAAATAATGTTGCTCTTACACGCCGTCATCATATGGTGAAGTCATACCCTAAGTTTGGTTGAATTCCGTTCAGCGGTTTAGGAGGAGATGCGGTAACGGACGGACGAACGGACGGACAAACGGGGAGGCGATTTTAATAATCCCTGTTTGTTTTTCAAAAACGTTGGTATAATAAATTGAGATATTAAAATCGAAAAGGAAAAGCAGCATTCAAGGACGACAGTCAACCACAAACACACACAGAAACAAAGAACAAATTTAAAGATGAATAAAAGGCCAAATAAGACATCTCAAACACAAAAAGGTTTTCAATAGGGCTACCACCTTAGAACGGTCAGTGGAAAAAAGGCCACTGAGGTTTTAAACCAGGTTCTAGGGTGAACCAAACCTCACACTTACCCTACTGTCAACCCAATAAAACTGGACAGTGTAAATAAAGAAATTCCCGCCATGAACTATTCTCTAACCAACAAGGCAGCATTAATAGGCAATATAAGTAATACACAAAGATGCTCGTGTATATATAATACAAAAAACAATAGCCTAGAAAGCCACAAAGAAGGTACTCAATGATTTGGCAGAAGCCAGAGCAACACGAGAATAAACCATTGAGGGCACGACAAGACAAGACTGCAGACAAACATCAAACGTCACCTTCCTTTTGGGCTTTAAGTAGATGTAATCATATGGTCCACAGCATGTCCGGTCATCGCACAATCAAAGAGGAAAGCATAGTGGCGAACTGTAAATGGGTCCACCACCAAGCATGCAGTGCGTTGCAAAATGATAGGGTCATAACTTCTTTTGATAAACCTTTTAACAAGTTTAACAGAGATAGTATGAAAGTGATCATGGCCAAAGATCTTACGAAGTTTGTAAATTACGTCACCATAGAAGGTTGTGATAGTCCTTATCGCAGAAGAGTTCTTAAATTACTTTTATATTTGGAAAAAATATCAGGGTTACGACGATAACATTTTGCAAAGGTTTTACGAAATTTATGGTAACGGTAACCCTGATGGAGTAGCTTTTTAGTTATACAAAGATTACAAATATTAAAGTCCTCAACTCGAATACAAGCTCTAGAAAAACGAGTAAGTTGAGACACATAGACCCCATAAGAAGTTGCTCGGGGAACATCCCCATCTAAATGGCGATAATTAACAATATCAAAATTAAAATCATCTCTCTTGTCCTAAATTTTGCTAATAATTTCACCATTTTCAATGGAGAGATGTAAATCAAGAAAACAAGCGTTAGTACCAGAAATATTAGCTTTGTTTAGTTGAAATTCTTTAGGATATATATTATTAACCATAGTAGAAAATAAAGGGTTGTCAATGTTTAATATGTCATCCAGATACCGAGAGGTGTCAGTAATTGCCTCAATAACATCTTCCTGGGTATCTGATGAAAGACTCAACATGAAAACTCTATCATAGCAATATAAAAACAAATCTGCGACAAAGGGTGGACAGTTCCCGAGTCTGCTACTTTGATCTCTTGTTTGTGTTTGTTGCTTCCAGGGGATCCCCTTTTCAGAATTTATTATAAACCAACTTTTGTGATGTATCTTTGAGTTAGTATCAGTTTAGATACAGCGTCTGTAGCTTTAAATGTACAATTATCAGGAAGAAATATAAATGTGTATAAATATAAATACATACATTCACAAAACTATAACGCATGTCATTCAACTACAGTTTATCATCAAATGATAGTTAAAATGAGTATATTTTATAATTAATGTAACGAATACTTTACAAAATAAATATATTTGATGAGTCTTCGTATGTCTTTTCCTACTGCATATTTATATATAAGCAATCAAACAAAATGTTATACCAATAATTGCCAGAAATGACAAAAATGTTTTCGTTTTAATTATATATGTAAGGGTGCTAAATATGTGGTTATAGGTAAGTATTAGTTCCCTTTAAATAGACATTTCTGTTGTGTGGCTCACTAGCTTCAACTATAATCTATTTAGATAATATCACGTGTATATTACGTTGGTACTTGTACTTGTTTGTTTGCTTGCAAATTGATCACATCCTGTTAACAAATAGTCAAGTGGTTCACATGACAACACTTTTACAAGGCCTTGACTGCGTAATTATATTTTCAATGTTATCTTAAAGGGATATATGCCAATTATGATCTCGTTTTGACTTGTTAGTAACGCAAAAGATAGTTGATAAAAAAAATGATTATTTATAATTCTTATTATACATTATCATAACAAGTTTTTACATATTTAGCAACACAGAATTTCAGTTGTAGTTTGGCTCATATTGAACAGTCAGGCTCACATTTAAACTTTTCACTCGCCAAAATACAGCTGAAATTCTGAAGTAACTAACCAATTATTCCATTTTCATGTAACCGGTGCGATTCTAATCTATTGCCGGTGCGTTGTCATGGCTGACGGACTATTGCAAATCCATATTTCTGTAATGTCTCTACAGACCACCATTTAATTTGATAACAACCACAGACGCTTGTATTGGATATGTTTGTCCAGTGTGCCACATACGCATGTATAGGATATGTTTGTCCAGTGTGCCACATACGCTTTTATAGGATATGTATGTCCAGTGTGCCACATACGCTTTTATAGGATATGTTTGTCCAGTGTGCCACATACGCTTTTATAGGATATGTTTGTCCAGTGTGCCACATACGCTTTTATAGGATATGTTTGTCCAGTGTGCCACAGACGTTTTTATAGGATATGTGTGTCCAGTGTGGCACAGACGCTTGTATTGGATTTGTTTGTCCTGTGTGTCTTTGTCATCGTTTCAAGTTGAGTCGTTGGACAGATAATAATATGTATCACTCCAAGAATCGACTTAACGCCTAATGATGAATGTGCCTCCTCTACCGGCGTTTAAAACCGCAGAAACGCCGAAGACTTAATCGGCGTGATATCACTATCTGTGTGAATTTTAATCAAGGACATGTGGAAATAAATGCAAAACTGTGTGTGTAAGTTTAGATTTAGGACTGTGTGATTTAAATTGAGTGGAGTGGTCAAATACATGTCTGCCTGTGCCTAGCACTTCACCGCCATATCGAATGTACATAGTGTAAGCGATCATACTACGCAGACACATCAATTGAACATATGCATCACACTACCGCATCTCTCCTCAATATTAAAATCACAGTCCAATACACCCATCTTTGATGAATGTCTGTCGGGTAATCATCACCCTCTGAGGTTTTTGTGTCAGAATGACCTAATATATAGAGGTTAATCAACACTGTTTTCGTATTACGGGATATAATTCCTGAGGCCAGTTCACATATCTAGTAAAAAAACGAGTGCCGTAGGCACAAGAATGTGCCTTTAATTCAATTAATATTTCTGAATTCACTAGGGTTTACTTTGCCTTACTTTCGAACGTCGCGCAAGAATACACTACAACGGTCACAACAGGTTGACCCGCTTTAAAATATCGGACATTTTGTTTGTGTCACTTCGACACTTGGCGAAGTTTGGGAAATTCAGCATTCATATTTGGATTTTAATCACGGAAATATATTGAAACACATCTTAATAAAGTTTTAAAATGAATTGAAGTGTTATGATGTTGAATTTCAAAACATCTACTAATATAGATTTGGATTTTAACTGGGCAACACGTGATGTGACTGAGTCCGTGAGTGACGTGATAATTTATGATGGACGACGTAAAACAAGCGAGAAAACTTCAGATCAGGGTGTGGTGGTGAGTTTATTTTCTAATCTATTTAAGTAAATGTATTTATTGCGCTAACACACGATTATTGATCTTACAGAGATGGACTTTTTCAGTGCTTTTTTGAACCGAGATTTTCAAGGAAATGGTTTCCAACCGTGAGCACTTTGAGTGTGAACTGCCTACCTATTTCTTGGTTCTGGCTAAGTGTGTATGATGAGATGCACCATCACACTTGCTGGAATTGAGGGAGAGTGTAGGTTCTACCTGCAATTAAACCAGGATGATTGGGACAAACGACAGTAAACAACCATTTAAAACTGCCAACACAACTTTTAATTTGTCATAAAATATCAACCAAGATCACTGTTTTTCACAGTAAGATTAAGAATTAATTCCTTCAGTTTGATTTTAAATTAATTGGAAAAATATTAGAATTTAAATTAAAAAATAATATTAACTTGTCCATTGTCGCACTGTAATATTGGGAATTATTTCCCTTGTCCATTGTTTCTACAGTGTAAAGCGCACACTATTTTAATCTGATTCGGAGTCGGATAATATAGCTCTGATTCTTTTGAATTTCTTGGAGGGCGGCGATAATACTGCTGGATTTTCTGGAAATGACCCGAAATAAAATGTTCCACCAGCTATGTGTGTGGTACCATTGAATACGGATGACATCATGGAATTTGCACTTTGTTTGTGGAAAATCTGACTACAGTTGGGCGACATATTTTGCTTTGAAGTGGAAGGCGTGAACTGAGTGAGGCTTTGTGTTGTTTTCTTTGTATTCATAAGCGCACCAGCAATATGCTTTTGTTGAGGTTCATTCAATTTTGAGTAGGAATTGACACTCTGTAAGTTTTTATGTCCACTTATTTGGACAGTGGCTGTTGCATCCATTCCCAGGTCATTACAGCAGTTGATTGTGATACATGTGGTCAATGGTTTCACATTATATGCCAGGACTTAAGCCATGAGAAATACAATGGCCTTGTCGGTCAGAATGTGTCGTTCAGCTGGGTTTGCTCGAAGTGTCATGAACAGAATTATTCTAGTTCAAACAATTCTCTGTCATCTTTTGCATCCTGTAACAGCTACAGCTCACTTTCAGCTGATAACCTTTCATTGCCCCCCAGTCCACCAGCCATGACTAAAGCTACAAAGCCCAAACCAAATCATATATTTAAACTTAAAGTTATAAATTTAAATTGCCAGTCAATCGTTAAAAAGAGAGCTGATTTCTATGCTCTTTTAGAACACCATAACCCGGACATAGTGATTGGAACAGAGTCGTGGCTAACACCCGACCACCAAGACAGTGAGTATTTCCCCAAATCTAGAGGCTATACACCATTTAGACAAGACCGTTTATCAACCACGAATGGAGGAGGGGTCTTTATCCTTGTAAAGGATACTATCATTGCGACCGAACAAAAGCAGTTCAAGACAAACTGCGAGATAATATGGGTTACGGTCGAACTTACCACTAGCAAACCACTATATATCGCAGCATACTACAGGCCAAAGGAAACAGACATACTAAGTACTGAGGAATTCAGGAAATCTCTTGACATGGTAAGCAAGAAGAAAGGAAATATTTGGGTTCTTGGTGATTTGAACTATCCAAATTTTTCATGGGATATTGATCACACTCCAACTATCAAACCAACTTGTAACAATCTTCATCTATATGAAGATTTCATAGATCTCTTGGATGACTTCAACTTAGTTCAAGTTGTCAACCAACCCACACGATATGAAAATGTCTTGGACTTATTTTTAACCTCTAACCATACTCTTGTTAATGATACCAAGGTTCTACCTGGCATTGGTGACCATGACATGGTAATGTGTAATGTAAGTACAAAGCCCAAACTTGCCAAGCGGTTACCAAGGACTGTACATCTCTACAGGAAAGCAGACTGGGTAAACTTCAGAAAATTTATGTTAAATTCACAAAATGAGATACTTACCAATCATTCCAACATGACAGTTGATGAAATGTGGATTAAGTTCAAAAACACAATCAACACAGGTATAAATCAATTTATTCCCACTAAAAGGCTAAGTACAAAAATAAGCTTACCTTGGATCACCCAAGAAATCAAAAGACTCATTAGAAAGAAGGACAGTTTGTATATTAAACATAAAAAATCTAAAAAGGTGAGCGACCGCCAAAATTTTCTAACTACTAAGCACTCTGTCAGACGTAAAATTAATATGGCGTATAACAACTATCTAGAAGATATTCTTGGGGTAAATCAGGAACCATCCACAGAATCAACAAGTAAGTTCTCCTCAAAAAAGCTGTTTTCCTTTATTAAAGGCGTAAAACAGGACACGATGGGCATATCACCACTGAAGCAGAACCCCACAGATTCAGACATCTACACCCAAAACAGGGATAAGGCAAATGTGTTAAACAATCAGTTTAAGTCAGTGTTTACCCCAGCATCACCATTGAAGCTTAGTCAACTATGCCAGGAAAAGGTAACACTAGACCATGCCTACCCAGCCATGCCAGTCATTAACATAGATACCAAAGGTATAAACAAACTCTTATCTAACCTCAAATCAGACAAAGCAGCCGGACCTGATCAGATTAAGCCAGTCGTTCTGAAGGAACTTAGAGATGAGATTTCTCCCATAATACAGGTACTATTCCAAAAATCCTTAAACACAGGTCAAGTACCCAAGGACTGGTCAACGGCAATAGTAAGCCCTCTCTTTAAGAAAGGTGATAAGAGTGACCCGGCAAACTACAGGCCAATCTCCTTAACGTGCATCCTATGCAAGACAATGGAGCATATTATTGCATCCAATATTGCCAGACACTTTAATGCTCACCAGATCTTATATGAATTGCAACACGGCTTCAGAGAAAAGAGGTCATGCGAGACCCAGCTTATTCAACTGGTGGAAGAGCTGTCCAGACAGGTTGTCCACGGTCACCAAGTGGACTTGGTCCTTCTGGATTTTAGCAAAGCCTTCGATAAGGTGAGCCACCCTAAACTTCTTCACAAGCTCAAATTACACGGTGTAACAGGTGATACTCTCAACTGGGTTAAGGCATTCCTATCTGGACGAACACAGTCGGTCGTTATTGAAGGTGAGAGCTCTGACTCAGTCAATGTTACATCCGGAGTACCTCAAGGCTCTGTACTCGGCCCATTGCTTTTCTTGTTGTACATAAACGACCTCCCAGAAAATCTTCAATCACAGGTACGCCTTTTTGCTGATGATACAGCTGTTTATGTCACAGTAGATAGCCCTAATGACAGCCAGATATTACAACAAGACTTGGACAGATTACAGAAGTGGGAAGCCTCATGGGAGATGGATTTTAATCCAGGTAAATGCCAAGTACTGCACATTACTAGATCCAGGAATCCCATTCAAACCCCCTATACACTTCATGGGCATGTCTTGGAGATTGCAGACCACGCAAAATACCTTGGTGTAGACATCAGCTCCAACCTCAGCTGGAACCACCACATAGACCGCACAGCTACAAATGCAGGTAAGACACTTGGTTTTTTGCGCCGAAATATCAAGACCAAAAATGAGGATGTCAAGCAGAGCGCTTATAAATCTCTGGTAAGACCTCAATTGGAATATGCCTCATCAGTATGGAGCCCACACACACAGAAGAACATAAAGAAAGTAGAAAGAGTTCAGCGCAGAGCTGCAAGGTGGGTAAAACAAAATTATTCCCCCTATGATAGTGTAACCAAAATGGTTGATAGTCTCGGCTGGCGGACATTAGAACAAAGACGAGCAGATACTCGACTTGTATTATTCTATAAAATTGTCCACAGCCTAGTAGCGATCCCATTACCAGTCTACTTCGAGCAACCTCTCAGATTGACACGAAATATGCATCCCCTTTCTTACAGACAAGTCCATACCCGTTCAAACTACTACCAATACTCCTTTTTCCCCATGACCATTGTTATTTGGAACAGGCTGCCAGTAGATGTTGTCATGCTCCCCGATTTGGATGCATTCAAACGGGAAGTATGCAAGATCAACCACCCTATGCCTTACTAAGTGTGAGCATATATGTTTTTAAACAAATTTTAAATTTTTGTATTTAAATGTTTATTTTAAATTTTTGACTTTGAATTTAAGTCTTTGGCACTAACAACTTAACATTCACTTTCCCCTAAGGACACATATATGCTCACCACACAAATTTGTAAATGTCTTATTTTACTAGTAGGATGCTATATCTTTTAACTTTTAATGCACAGACGCGCAGCTGCATAGGTCACTCGAAAGAGGTTGATGCAGGATATATAGATAGATAGATTACATTTTTGTAACAGGTGTTTCCTTACACTGTGATTTGTTAGTTTGCGACCATCATTTAATGATTCGCACTTTGTCTTCATGGTTTTCACGATTTTATAAATGTGGTTTTTTCCCATCGGTTGATTGTTGAACCATGGTTGTTGGGAATTTGGGCTGCGAAGGGCATTAATCCCGAGAAAAAATGGCGCATCAGGATTCATCATTTCATGTGGCCGTTGTTGTTTATATATTTTGTACGCCTCAACTGGGCATCTTTCTTTATTTTCGCTATTGGCCCAAGCTTTCGGCTTAAATTTTCTGGTATTTTTTGGATCAGTTCCAACTCGAGTTTTTGTTTGTCTCTCTCTGATATGTGACTAATACTCATCCTCATCTTCATCACATAGCAGCTCTATATCTCCCCACTTGAGATTCCTTTGCTCTAAACCACCCCGCATTCCGAAGAGCAGAGAGAACGATAGATGTAGCAAATTTATGATTTGCTGAGGCGTCTCGTGTCCTAGCTGACCTGCCTCGAACAGCTTGTCAATGTCGGCATCGGTCAACTCGTCAGCTTCATTTGGTCTATTTCCAAGACCCTGTGATTTTAGGGATGTCATTTTTGCTTTTATAGCATTGTTGCTATGTGGAAATAGCGGACATTTATTGATTTGGTGTGGACAATTCTTATTTTTCAGATATCTATCCATGCTTGACATGAAACCACGGATAGTCGATGGCTCATATTCGTTACCGTCCGCCTTTTTGATGCTTACAATAAAGTTTCCAAACAAAACATCAAGTTCATTGGTAGAAAGAGTCTCTATATCTCTATGTTCATTTTGAGCCCTACAAAATTCTTTGAACAACTGTACGTCTGAATCAGTTTTCCTCTGGGTATTGACATTTTTCTGACCTGCTATGAAATTTGCAACTTCATCCTTATTTACTGGATTGAAACGAGATGTACTGGTAGAAGGCCTGGGTGGGGAGACAGGTTGACCCACATTTGGGATTTCCTCATATTCAGATTGTGCAAGCAGGCTCTCAATGTCCTGTAAAGTCCAGGGTTGCATATACTCTGCCATTGTTTCTGTTGTAAAGCAGACGACAATGACATTTGGATATCTTCTTGTTTTATCATTGATCAATGAATAACATTTTCTGTTGTTGTTTATTTTATTTATTATTATTATTATTTTCATTAAGTCATATTTATTTATTTTAATGAAATTGAATAGCCTACTTATTTTTTTTTGTTATTATAAACTATTCAGATGTGTTTGTGTCTATTTTAAGCATTTGGAAAAACAGCCATTCTATTTTAAGCTTAAAAAAGTAGTTCCGGCAAAATCTTATAATTTCCCTAGGGATTTATTTCCCAAGGGAATTACCACTTTTAATTCCCACAGAATTACAGGCAGAAATGTAATATAATGTGTTAACGAAACGTAAAATCCCACTTCATTTCAGTTATTTCTGGTAAGCGAAATGGATGGTCTTTAAAGCTTCGAATTCAACACACTGTACATCTCAAAATGTCAATTTCGAATAACAGGAAAGAGACCCTTAAATGAGTGCACTTTTGGCTATGAGACACACACTAGTATCTGTAAATCAGTGTTATTTGAGGTATACATGTGGAAGAAGTAAGATGTGTGAAAATAGTAGTTGGAAGTAAAGGATACATACCAGGTGAGACAATCATTTATCGCACGCACGCAAATTCGTCTAAGAATATACCTGTTTATAGTCATTTACATTGCATAATAATTATTTCATTAACATATAGAATACAATTTGTATAAACCAGACCCTGGGGTCTAAGAGATGCTAGGGGTCCCACGGGGTCAAATGATATGATATTGGGTTATACATGTTTTACATAAAGAAGAAATATGAACACATCGCAAGAAACATTAGACTTGTTTTATAAACGATTTATGTCAATATTTCTGTATCGGCTGTGAGATCAAATTATTAAACACAGAGTAATAAACTCTACTGCCGGCAAAAACAGGACAGACACAAAGATAGACAGGTTTAAGTACTCGAAACGTTGGCACAAAAAAATAGACTTCCTATTAATTGTACTTGGAGGACATTATTGGTGTGAACCAGGAGGATGACGAACCTAAGGTTAATTCAAAACAACTGTTCTCCTTTCTGAACAATGCTCGCCATGATGACAACCAAGACATCCCCAACCCTCCATACAGTCTAACGGTAAACTAATATTTCGATATGTTTTCAAGCCGAAATCTTCAATCAGCTTCGGTCAACTATGCCAAGTTAGCATTCAAAACTACATTGATGGACCACATATTGAATTTCCGACATTACCATCCTCAATATCAAATGAAACAGCAATCATTCCAGATATAGACATCATCGCTATTTATATACTTAAACACGTTAAAGACCTTAACCCAAACCAGGCAACAGGGCCAGACAGGTTTTAACCTCTACTTTTCCAGAAACTACAAGAACAGATACCCTGTGATAATTTTCAGTTTGTCTTTATAAATAGGACAGGTATAAATAGAATGGACTACTGCAAATGTTCTCCCAAACAAAGGTGACAAGTATGTTGCGTTATATGAAACGCAAAAAGAAACGCAATTTCTGCTCTATATTGTACAATATGCTGCTGTAAATACAATGGTACATGGCTACGTAAGACCTTTCCTTTCGGAAAGAAATACTAAAACAACACATAATACAGCAAAACGTATTCCTTCAAAGTTTCATTATTGACAGAGTACGCGTTTGGCTCAAGCATGTGAGCAAACTTAGGATGCAAACGTTTGCAAACTCTTTACGTTAAATACAGTACTGATCAGGCTCAGTTTTTCAAAGAGGAACTTCAACATTTAAGAATTTCTTGTTACAAGGTGTAGTGTGATTAAAACGTCTACAACGTCACAGTTGTGTCCTTTGTCTAATTAACTGCAACTTTGTTTTTACAAAACATCTTGGAATTTCTTTGGAATATTATGTGGAATTAAATGTGCAATATATACAATATATAACGGAAATTCCCGAGTTGCGCACAATATGACCTATTTATGTGTCGACGTGCCGTAAAACACCATTCATTCATTCATTCTTTTGCGTTTCAATATACATGGTATATATCACTTGCAAGGTTCTGGAGCATATAGTAGCTTCAAACCTGGTAAAGTACATGGACAGCAACAAGCTTATGTACTTCCTCCATTATGGCTTCAGAGAACGTAGTCCTGTGAGTCAAAACTGACAGAAGGCTTATCCAGAAACACCAGCAAAAATAAGCAGACTGACCTCATTATTCTTGACTTCAGTAGGGTCTTTGACATGGTTAACCAAAACAAGGTATACAGTTATGACATCCGCGGTCTTCTCTGCCCTGGATACGAGCATTTCCGTGTGGTCGAACACAGACAGTAGTGCTGGAGGGAGAAAGCTCAGATACTCTAGCATTTGGGGTTCCTTAAGGGTTTGTCTAATTTTGTTTTGGTATGCATTAACGATTTACCTGAAAGCATTTGCTCGCGAGTAAAGTTATTGATATAAAGTTGTTCGCGGACGACCCAGAAGTGTATGTGCCAATCGATGACAAACAGAAAAATAAGAAAAACAAGCAATCTCCAAACGGACCAGAATACATTACAAAAGTGATATTTTAAATGGTGTATGAGTTTAATACCTCTAAGTGCTATGTCGTTCAGGTTACATATAAAGAGAACCACTTTATTTCAAAATCAGTAAGCCATAGGCCCATGTGATCATACAATATATACATATACATTTTCTTTAACAAACGTAGCAAGATTCGTACATACATGTATAATACATATCAGATGCAAAGGATATACAAAGTTACCCTGTTTACTTCTTACTCGAGAACGAAGAACAACAAACAAACAATCAGCCTGAAACAATAAAAAACAAAACAAGAAATATATAGTAAAAATTGCGACATACATGAACATTTCTCAATTTGCAATTGAGAATTTACGGAGAAGGTGACTAAACATGTAGAGATATATTAATGTGTTGGTTGTTGTATAATAGATAACCATATTCTTGCTATGCGCATATAAGAGAACATATAAGCACATAAACATTCAATTCAAACAGGATCAAGATTTTCAAACGTGGCTTACCACCACACCACACACAATTACATACGAATAAGTAAAAAGAAAACGAGTAAAATTACACACAATTATACATGACTATTTGGCAAAATTACACACAATACTACAATTGAATCACGGAATTACAAATAATTGAGACATGGAATTTCAAATACGTCAGATCAATTCATTGTTAAAGTTTTTCTTATTTCAAATGATTTCAAAATATACACAGTCAGATTTTTAATTTCCTTTTCATTTTTGCTGTAAAAAAGTTCTTTTTATTGAACATGCTCGGTCGATTCCAAAAATAATATATATTTTTCGAATATCTTTAAAATGATCGCATTTTAAAATGAAATAAAAGTCGTCTTCAATCTTGTAACAGTGGATACATATTCTATTTTCTAATGATATACTTCTAGGTCTATGCCACCAACCAGTCTCTACAGCAAGGCTGTGAGATTAGACAATTAATCTGGCCATCGCTATTCTAAATTTGGATATGTATATGCAATTAAGAAATAACTGAAAATTAAAACTAACAATTTCTTTAAAAGATATTGCTCTCGTTGAAATTTCTAAATGTTCATGCCAGTATTGTATATTATTATCATGAAGTCGTTGCTTAAATATACCTAAGAAAATATCCACATCTCCAACACTCTGGTTAAGCCACACGTAGTAAAACCCCATTGACGATAATAAATTGCGAACTAAGGTTACCATTGATACTTTGTTTAGGTAAATATCAGCATCTGTTTTCAGCACATCAGAAATTAGTTTGCAATATTTGTTTTCACTACTATTTAAAATCTTTAACCAATATTTAATGATTCTATACAATCTATTATGTATAAGGCTAAACATACCTAGGATACCATTTGCGTTGTGCGTTTTACATTCAATATACGTTTGCAATAAAGTGTATGGATTCTTTCAATATTGTTTGCAATGTGAAATCCCCACACTTCACAAGAATAAATTAAAATGGGCAATATAAGCTTATAAAATAGTTCCAGTCTATGAGTTATTGAAATATCTGTAAATTTTAAAAGATACTTATTTAGGTTAAATATTGATTTTTGTGCTTTACCAGCTAACGTTAATTGCGTTTCACTGAAAGAACCGACTTGGGTAAAAACAATTCCAAGGTAGGTAAGCGAGTTAACTATTTCAATTTGTACGCCAACTTAAATTACGTGGTATTAATCCAGCTTTTCTGAAAACAAACATTTTTTTTTTAACTTCCATCTCTCGCAGTATTAAGATAAAATATCAAGACCTCTTTGAAGACCTTTGGCGATTTCTGCGAAAAAAACAATGTCATCAGCATATAAGAGTAGATATAATTTTGTCATGTATACATCAATACCATCAAATTTATTTAAATTGAAATATTCCTCAAAATCAATTAAAAACATAGAGAAAATAAAAGGAGATAAACACTCTCCTTGACGCATTTCAAGCAAACAGGTAAATTCTTTGCTTAATGTGTTATTATATTTAACTCGTGATTTAATATTATTATACATGCTTTTAACTACATTTAACATTTTGCCTCTCACACCCAATTGTATTAGTTTATACCCCATACTGTTTCTGTCTATATAATCAAATGCTTTGCAATAAAACAACAATACATTTTCTTACCACTATTTATCATATGTGTAATAAGCCCATGAAGAACAAATATATTATCAGTTGTACTCATACCACTGCGAAAGCCTGCCTGAGCTTCAATATATACATTGTAACTTTCAGCCCAATAATTTAATCGATTATTTAATAGTCTCGTAAATAATTTAATTAGCGTACTTAAGAATGTAATTTCTCTATAATTATATGTGTCATTAATTGAACCTTTCTTATGCAGTGGAATAACATATCCTTCTGACCACGACTCAGGAACAATACCTGTGTACAATATAGTGTTAAATAATGTGTATAAATACGGTAATAATTGCTGGACACTATTCATTTAAAAGATAATCTGGACTAGCACTTTTAACATTTTTAAGCTGTCTAATAGCTTTTAATATTTCTTCATTACTTATAACTACATCAAGTTCACTGAACATAAATAACTTGGAATTCGCCATTTACAAAACGTTCATTAAAATACGACATCTTCATCAGGTTGGAAAAATGGATCATCGGGATTATTGACAGATTTAAAATATTGTTCAAAAGCAGACAACGATATATTTGAACGTTTTATATGTGATGCCTCTCTCAACATTTTCCAATATAGTTTCGCATTCTTATGCCTGTATGTTTCCAATTTTTTTATTTGTTCATTTTTATAATCCCGCTTACATCTTTTCAACATAGTTTTATATTCAACGCGTGATCTAACAAGTAAAATTCTGTTTTCATCTGACTGACATTGTCTATAACAGTTTAAACGAAAATAAAAAGACATTCTCAGGTTTTCAAAAAATTCATTAAACCAATCATTCGTTTGTATACGCTTACTTGTATCTGTATCATTATTGTGAAATATCTTTTTTCTAAATAAAAGGTGTGTAACACTATTCATTATATTAGAGAAAGGTTTCAATATCATTTATGTTAACACATGATCCTGTAGTTTCAGTTAAATTATGTAATTGTTCAACATATACATGTATCGCGATTCAAAGCATCAACGTATTCACATCTACGCTCACTGTTCCATATATATTTCCAATCTACAGTTATATGATCATCATCAGGTCATACTACACCAATTCATTTTCCATAGACGTACATTATAGCTCTGAGCTCTGTACTGAGTTCCCTAATATAAGAAGCTATATTTTTGCTTACTTATTTTGAAAGACCTATCTTAGTTTTATCAAAAAAACATACACAACCCATACATTGAGTATGTTTTGAAAAATCTGTTTGTGTCGGATGGTGCTGACCCACCTACTTGCATGTAGGAACATGAGGAAAATGTAAAATATACTGCCTTTTTTGATTATGCAACAAATTATGAATACATTGCATAAATGTCTGATTTAACAGAACAGAACAGAACAGATATTTTATTTGGACTTGTACAAAGTACATCTTCATTCAGAACATATATACAATATACGAATATAACAAAGTCACGTAAACAGAGTATATAAATCAACTGTCAGTATAGTTTACATCATCATAGTTAGAGGATGAACAATATTATATTTATACTAAGCATTCAAAATAGAAAGTCTAACATTTAAATCACATTTTATATACCTCGCTAAATTTAGTAATATATCATTGTTTGAAGTTTTCATCAATTCTATATATTTGAACATAGATGGCCTTAGCTGGTAATATCTTTTAATATATTTTTTTCTTAGTTCATTGTAACATTGACACACACATATAAAATGGTATTCGTCTTCCAGATCTTGTGAGTTACAACATAAACAATATCTTTCATTTCTCGGTATGCGATTTCTTGCATACCGTCCAGTTTGTATGTTAAGAGAATGTGCAGATAATCTTATTCTAGAAACAAAGAATCTCAAATTGCTAGGTAAAACATTTAGATAGTGTTCATATGAAAAATCAGATTTAAAATATTTATAGTTTTCAAGAACAGCACAGCTATCAATTGACCCATACAGCTCTTGCTTAAAACAGTCAATTATTCGTTGTTTAAAAACACATGGAAATGTTTTAACATTCAGCATATCCTGATTGTTAAATAAATAGGCAAAACCATAATCAGATAATAACTTTTTTACATTCGAAACCCAATTTTTACAACCTCTTTCACAGTCATATACACCTTGTTCATAGAGTTTTTTCATCAGAATATTATTAGTATTTAACCTTTATAAGTACTCTTCAAAAGTTGAATTTTAATTATTTAGCAAGATGTTTTGGTTTGTTTACCTTGTCAACCAATCTAAATTAAGAGATTCTTTGTAATAGCTCCGCATTTACCCTGGAACTTTTCCCCTGCCCACTGATTGGTTGGTAATTGGTGTAGTCTGATCATCAACAACAATATCACCATTCAAAACTGCATGTTCATCACTACAGTGTTTTCAAAAGTACATTCAATAATACAATGGTCGGATAAAGGATTGGGATCATAAACATTAAACATTGTAAAAGGATTATAAATAGATTCAGAAACAACAAAATAATGAACAAGACTACACCCTCTGTGTCCCACAAAAGTATATTTACCTATACCTGCATCATTACCGATACGCCCGTTTAATAGTCGTAAACCAGTCTGTTTGCAGAAATATAAAAAGGCAGTACCATTTCTATGTATATGACCCTTATCTTGGGAATATCTTGGACTAAAATTATCATCTGGCAAATTTTCTACTACTCCCCTCAGCCGACAAACAAGTCATCTGTTAACGAAAACAATCGACCATCTAGTCTCAACCACAAATATCATCTTCACTTTGAACGAATAACGATTTTTCATTTACAAAAGTATTTCGAACTTATATAATTATACCATCTGAATCACGTTTAGAATTATTTGACTTTAATCTGTGTAAGGCAAAACATTCAAAGTTATTAACATTAAAATCCTGTAAATCATATGACCATGTCTCTGTAAACATAACAACATCGTTTTCTTCAAAAACGGAAATAATTTCTGAGCATTGCAATTTATTACATTTTTTAGGAACAAGACATTGTACATTTAATAATGCAAATTTCAAATGCACCCTCTACTGCGCCCGCTAACGAGTGTCATTAACCGTACCATCAGAAACATGTGAGTGCGAACGCATCGATCGATTTCTCGATACATGGGCCGAACGATTATCACGCCTATTACGGGATTGACTTTTTGCAACAACGACGACGACTGATCCCGACTGGGCGACTTTGGAGCATTGACCTTGGCCGATCAATAGTTATTTGGTGCAGGAAATATTGACTGCGTTTTGGAGTTTTTTTGATTGCCAGCTGACGAAATAGGATTATCACACGCTGTTTTGTTTGCACTTTTAAGCTCACAATTACCACGAGATAAATCGAGGATGGACTCGTTCGATATGTGCTGGTCACGGGTTGATTCACGTACTGCGTGGATGGCCTGGGATATACAGATATTGCTCACTACCAATGGGGATGAACCGTGATTAGTAGGACTGACAGGGGTGTCTTCACGTGCCGAGTAAGGATTGTTCAAGCTAACAGACTCATTTGAACTTGGCTGTGGTCGAGTAGATAATAGTGGTACATCGATGCCTTCTTCAAGCACGAGGAAATCTGCCAATCTGCTTTGTTGCATGACAGTGTTCAAGTCAGGAAATTCGTCCTGTATTGTTTGCCTATTGCACATAAGTTTGGCAGGATAAATTATACGCACATATAATTGTGGGTTATCCTTCTTAATGTATTTATATAAAGGCCACAAGCGTTTCCGTGCATCTGCTATCTCCCGGGGAACATCACGGTCAATGGAATAACCAGGGCAACTTTTCAAAGTTTTGGCATTGGCAAGGATCATTTCGACATCATTTGAGTTAATAAAGTTGGCGATAATAGGTCTTTTGAAGTTCTATCCTACTTTGAAGGGGCCAAGCCTGTGTGCACGAGAAATAACGATATGTTTCGTGTCAAGCTGCATTGTGTTTGCCAAGAAATCAAACGATTCCCCATCATTTTTTGATAAGGTTATGAAAACTGTAGAGACCATGAATAATAATAATAATGACATGATTTTATGCGGCGATTACAATTTGGTCCAAGATCCTGAAGTAGATTATGATAATTATAAGGCTATTAATAATAAAAATGCGCGTATAAAATTATTAGAAATAATAACTTGCTATAATCTAACTGACCCATATAGAGAGTTTTATCCAAATCTAAGAAGGTATACATGGAGAAAAAACGCACCATTAAAGCAAGCAAGACTGGATTTGGTTTTAGTTTCTGAAAATCTTTTATCATCAGTAAACAAGTGTACTATTGAAGCTAGCTATCGATCAGACCATTCAATTACTATGTTGAACTGCAACTTTAACGAATTTGTAAAGGGCAAGTCCCTTTGGAAACACAATAATTCACTTCTAAACGATATTGAATATCTGAATATAATGAATAATAAAATAAATGAAATTAAATTACAATATGCGCTTCCAGTCTATAATATTGATAATATTGACAATATACCAAATGACCAAATTCAATTTACTATTACTGACCAATTATTTTTGGATACATTATTGATGGAATTAAGAGGAAAATCAATATCATATTCATGCTACAAAAAAAAAGTAAATGAAAAACGTGAAAATGATCTTATTCTTGAAATACAACATTTAGAACAAAGACTTACCCCTGATCAAATACCTGCTTTAGATCAGTTAAAAGATGAATTAATATTACTTCGCCGGCAAAAAATGAATGGTTTTCTTATTAGGTCCCGAGCGCAATTAATAGAAGATGGGGAAAAACCAACCAAATTTTTTTGTAATCTAGAAACTCACAATTTTACTAGTAAAATTATACCGAAAATTGAAAGATCTGATGGGAGCATAATCACAGATCAGAAAGATATTTTAAAGGAAACTGAAACGTTCTACAAATCTTTATACTCTAGCATAGATACAAAATTAGAAACAATAGATTTAGATAAAGAATTGTCAGGTCTAAGTGTGCCTAAATTAAGTATGGAGGAATCTAATTCATTAGAGGGTCTATTAACATTTCAGCAAGTATCTTTATCACTTTTTGGTTTTGGGGCTGACTTCTTCAAAGTATTTTGGAATAGATTAGGTCATTTTGTTGTAAGAGCTATAAATTGTGGGTATATTAATGGGGAACTGTCTGTAACACAGAAAGAGGGTATTATTACACTTATCCCTAAAGATAACAAACCAAGAAGATTTTTAAAAAATTATAGGCCAATTTCTCTTTTAAACTGTGTATATAAAATTGCTTCAGGGACCATTGCTAATAGAATAAAATCTATATTATATAAACTAATTAATGAAAACCAAACAGGTTTTATTGCTGGGCGATATATGGGGGAAAACACTCGAATGACATTTGATATAATGCAGTTTGCAGAAGAAAACAATTTACCAGGACTCATTTTGCTTGTGGATTTTGAGAAGGCATTTGATTCTCTTTCATGGAAATTTATCTACAGTGTTCTTAAATATTTCAATTTTGGTAACTCAATAATATCATGGGTGAAAGTTCTATACAGAAATGCTAAACTGGCTGTTAATCAAGGTGGCAATTTATCTGATTTTTTCAGCATAGGCAGAGGGTGCCGTCAGGGCGATCCATTATCACCTTATATATTTATCTTATGCGCTGAAATATTAGCAATAAAACTACAAAATAATAAAAAGATTAAAGGAATATCTATAAATGACATGGAATATAAACTATCACAGTTTGCCGACGATACTTCTATTTTTCTGGACGGGTCGGACACTTCACTTAATGAAGCTCTCTATGAACTTTCTGCTTATGCCAACATTTCTGGGCTTAGAGTGAATTTTGATAAGACACAGGTAGTTTGGATTGGTACAAAAAAATATAGTACAGACTCAATTAAAACCAGGTGGAAATTAGCATGGGGCAGCAACCAATTTAAATTATTAGGTATACATTTTAATGTTGACCTTGGCAAGATACTTGATATAAATTACAATGATAAGATAGAAAAAATACAGAATCTAATTAAACTTTGGAAACGCAGATATCTTACACCAATTGGTAAAATAACAGTAATTAAAACAATATTACTACCCATTCTTAATCATTTATTTATTTCATTGCCTAATCCAAAAGATTCGATTATTAAAAAAATCAATGACATGTTTTATGAATTCTTATGGGAGGGACCAGCAAAAATAAAGAGAAGCATTTTAATCAAACAATATAATGAGGGTGGTCTGAAAATGATCAATCTCAAAGCATTTATATATGGACTTAAGGCAACTTGGATTAGAAGACTTACTCTTAAAGGTGGACAGTGGCAAAATACAGTAACACATATAATAAATATAAACAAACTAACAAACTTGGGCACAGGCTATTCAGAATTATTAATACAAAAGATGACCAACCTATTTTGGAAGGATGTATTGAAAGCATACATGGATATTTTAGATCTTAATAAGAGCATTTTATGTGAACAATTGTTTAACAACTTCACTATTTTATAACCATAATATCTTAGTTGGAGGTAAAGTAGTATTTTACAAATCTTGGTATGAAAAGGGTATTTACTACCTTAATGATTTAATAAATGAAAATGGAATTTTTTATTCTGTTGAGGAATTTAATAACTTATATAATTTAAATGCTTGCTTTTTAGCATATAACGGAATTATTGCAGCAATAAAAACTTATATTACGAAAAATATTCCCACACAATCGATAAACAAAATACCAAATCCAATTCTTCCTTTCAATATGTATCCATTTCTTAATAGTAAAAATGGATCTCGGGATCTGTATAATATTCTTAACCAAAACCCGAGTAAACCAACTTCAAAACCCAAATGGGAGGAAATTTATAATATAGAAGAAGAAACATGGAACGATATATACCTGTCTCCTTTTAAATCCTCAACAAGTACAGAATTACAATGGTTTCAAGTACGGGTAAATCATAGAATACTTCCAACTAGACGATTTCTACACAAAATCAACATCACTGATAGTTCACTGTGCAAGGATTGTCAACAAGAGGAAACATTAATCCATATGCTTTGGTATTGTCCTGAAACGCAATCTATACTTAATAAATTAAAAATGTGGTTATCAAGTAATGACATATACTTAAATTTTATTGAAGAGTCATTTATTTTTAACATTGGTAACACAGTAACACCAGCCGACTTGTACATATTACTTGAAATGAAATATTATATTTTCAGTACCAAACATTTACAAAATAAACTGTCTATAGAGGCATTCAAAAATAGGATAATAAAGTCGTTTAAAATTCTAGAATGTATAGCAGCACAAAACAATGCTTTCGAACCATTTGAAAAAAAATGGAACAAATACATGAACCTTTTAAAATAATTTTGTTGCATAAACAAGCGAGGAGCTCACCCCTAAAATTGTTTTTTTAGGTTTTATTCAGCCCAAGAATCTGACAACTATCGGATAAAATATACATGTACATTAAAAATTAAGCTAAGTAGGAGAGATGTGGCCATGTAGAGAGAGCATTAAGAACTAAAACTTTTTCTTTTTTTTCATTTGTATTTTTTTCTATCTTTCCCCCGTAAAACAAACGTACTATATTCATTTGTGTTTTTTTT